>SJYC01004312.1:0-13186 GCA_006408675.1 Madoqua kirkii | reverse complement strand
ATACTGAGGCATGCCATAATAAAATATTTGATCTCTTTAGGATAAAGAGAAAATCCTTACATGCTACCAAGTAAACAACAACTGCTACCTACAGAGGAAGAAAATACTCAGACTGACATTTACAATATTGGAAGCTAACACTAGAGTCAAATCTATGGCTAAGAGCAGACTGAAACCGAATTCTATGCTCTAGAAGGGTAAATTCCTAGAAGGAAAACTCTATTAGATATTTAAATTGTAATAGCAAAATCTAGGCATTTGTCTTGGGGAAAAATAATGAAAACATTCCAAAAGCTTAATGGTAGCAAGAGAGGAAAGAAAGATGAGAGAAGTGAAAGTATTTTAATGGTCTCATCCTGTAGGGCAAGGAGAACTGGAGAAACAGCATCAGACAGTAAGTGTACCCCACGTCAGGGAAATAGTTGGGTTTATTCATCTTGTGGAAGATGACCATTTAAGGGGAAAGAAAAAGAATGAATATCAACTTAAACAAGCTAGGTTAAGAGAAAGGAAACAGAAGAAACAAGAAAAGGAGTAGGCTCCTGGGTATGCCACGTGGGGAGGGATATGGGAGGGGGTTTCAGGATGGGTTGGATACAGGTACTTGTGCCCGATTCATGTTGATGTATGCAAAAAAAAATCACAATATTGTAATTATCCTCCAATTAAAATAATTTTTAAAAAGAAAAAAAGAAAAAGTAATGAAATGCAATGATTGAAGAAATAAAGCCATTACATTGAAGGTGAATAGACTGAAATCTCCTACTAAAATATAAAGACTGTTGGATTAGGTTGTATACATTTTGCTATTTGCAAATTTGTATTTAAGTTGACATGATAAAGATGGAAAATAAAAGGATCAGCAAGGAGATATCAGACAAATGCAAACAAAAGGAAAACAGATATGGCAACATTAATATCATATAAGGAATCTAAGGTTAAAACATTATATAGGATCGAAGCATCATTGCTGCTGCGAAGTCACTTCAGTTGTGTCCGACTCTGTGCAACCCTATGGACAGCATCCCACCAGGCTCCTCCTACACAGGATTCTCTAGAAAACTCAGAGAATTTTGAGAATACTGGAGTGGGTGCCATTCCCTTCTCCGAAAGCATCATTATGTGGTGGTAAAAAACTTAATTGAGGAATTTAGTGCTCTAGGAGTTGGTGATGGACATGGAAGCCTTGTATGCTGCAGTCCATGGGTCACAAAGAGTCAGACAGACACAACTGAGCAACTGAACTGACCTGAACTGATATGTACCAGAAAATGGCAGCTAAATATGTAGATCAAAAACTATTAGATACACAAGGAAAACTTGAAAAACGCCATTGAAATAGGGGATTTCAATACAATTCTTTCAGAACCTATTGGTCAAAAGTAAGTTAAGGTTATAAAAGAATTTAATAATACAGTAAATAAGCTTGATTTAATAGCTAATTAAATCAATAGATGAACTAGTGTATACTAGTTCTTGGAAGCTAGTTGTGAGTATCTCATCCCATCTCTATATTCAGTGTTGTCACATTAGTAACTAGAAATAGGTCATGACAGGTGTATATACACCATGGAAAACAGAAATGCTATAATTGCTAAAAATCATATCTAGAAATTTGGCTATTAAACATTTATCAGCACACCACTGAGTCTCTACATGAACATTTGCTTTCAAATAGAGAATATAATTTTTCTTGTATATCCACTGAATATTTTGAAAAGTTAATCATGTATTCAACTCAAAAACTTAACTGATTCTGAAAGTAAAGGTTTTTACAAACTATATCTTTTGATCATATATCAATGAAACTTGAAATAAGTGACAAGAATTACCACTGGAAAAATTTAGAAACATGTTTCTAATAAGTCTTAGATCAAAAAAGTATAATGAAAGAGAAATCAGAATCACTTAGAAAGCAAAAAGAGAACCCTTTTTTCCCCCCAGAAATCTATGGGATAAAGGGAAAACTCTATTTCATAGAAATATTATACCTTGAAATACCTTTATTATTAAAGAAGAATGAGCAAGGAAGAATAGTGCAGAGGCTTTGTACTAATCTTGAGAAGTTGGGGGATAAAGAACCATAAAATGAACCAAGAAGCGATGAAGAGAGAATAAAGATAAAAACTGAGACTAATGAAATAGAAAAGAAAGAATAGAAAGGATTAAAAATAGACAAAGAAATCCATGAACTGGTTCTTTGGAAGAAAAAAAATAGATAATTTTTTAATCAGGCACTTGAATAAGAAAAAATGAGAACAAAATAGAGGAACATTAGAGTTGAGAAAGGAAATAAAACCACAGATGTAAGAGAACTTTAAAGAATTACAAGAGAATATATCACATACATATTTTTAAGATGCATTCAAAACAGATTTGAAAATGTTTTTCCTAAAAACACAAATTCCTTAAATTGACCTAAGAAGAAATAGAAAACTCAAATATTCCAATCATCATACAATTGGGAAGGCAATTAAAAGCCCATATTCAAAAAAGGCATCAATACCAGTTGGGTTCATAGCCATGTTTTGCTATCTTTGAAAGAATAGACAAATATTTAATCTATTCCATTCCTAACAGGAGGGTGAAATTTTCTTCAGTTAAATTTTAGAAGATAAAATCATTGTAATATCAAATCTGATAAAAGTACTAACCAAAAAAGAAGAGGAAGAGGAGGAGGAGGAAGAGGAAGAACACTTTCTCCTGATGTAAACTCAGTAAGGACAGGGATGCTTATGCATAAATACGATAGCCTTTGTACCCAGACTGATACATGACATAAAGCAGGTGCTCAATAAACATCTTTTGAGTGAATAATAAGCCAGTTCTCCTTGTGAACACAGATGCCAAAACTAAAAATAAATATTTGCAAACAGAATGTGATGACACATCAAAGTATTCATATCATATCTTATTGTTATAGAGTATTTAATCAGTATTATAGAGGGGAAGCTATATAATACTTCATTATTTCTGTGAAGCATCTAGAAAGTTTATTAAGTAAAAAAAAACAATGAATATAAGCATTAAAAAAGAAAAATAAAATGTTATTCATTATATATGTCTCTATACCTAGAAGACCAATGATTCTGGAGAATTTTCCATAGGAATTATTAATTGATAAAATCCAAAGGCACTGAAGTGGGTATAATATCTCATTTTCTAAAACAATGATGAAAATAAACATGCAAGAGAGAGATACTTAAGCATGGGAAGATATACATAAGGTTATCATATTGGAATTTCATGTGGCAGGGAATAGAATCAAGAAAGAACAGGAAAGAAAATCCAGGTGAAGCTTAAAGTTAAAAAAAAAAAAAAATATATATATATATATATATATATGTATGTATAAATTAATTTATAACTTTAAGTTCAAATTTTAATCTTTGGATTAAATGTAAAATGGATTTTAAAAGATGCATTTGTTTATTTTCAGTGGATTGCATTGTTCCAAGGAAAGGTATAGAATGAAAGAATTTGGAGATCACTCTTTCCAACTCCAACTCGAGGTGGTGAGATGCAGGTCAAGAGCACAAGAAGTGTAGACTTTAACTCCAATATTTATGCTTCCAGGGCCCTGGCCTACTTTGCTGCACAATCTTTCTCTGCCACTTTCCATGGGGAAGGCCCTTTAACTGGGATTCTTTAGTCATAAGAGGATATGGACAGACTACTCACAGGTAAATGCTGCTTGATTAGATTTCTCCACCAATGGGCCCCATCAAGAGCTGGTTTCACTCCTGTGTGTTGCGGCTCCAAATAACTGCATGATTAAATTTTTTTGATTATTTGCTTTCTCTAAGCTTCCTCTAATCCCACTGCTGCATACTTAAGAAACTAGAAGTCAGTAAGACTACTGAAGAGCCTTCATTTTAAAGCAGCATTTCCCACTCTCGCCCCACTCCTGCCCACCAAACATCATCACTCACTTGACCGTGGTAATGGAATAAAAGTAGTTCACTGAACACACTCACAGAGGTGCTTTATATGACAGCATCTATGACTGAATGAACGAACTTAGAAAAAAAAAAAGTTTCTCTAATGTGTCAAATGTTAGAAATGTTCATCATATTTTACCTTCAGTTCAGTTCAGTTCAGTTCAGTTCAATCAATCAGTCGTGTCTGACTCTTTGCAACCCCATGGACTGCAGCACACTGCACGCTTCTCTGTCTATCACCAATGCCCAGAACTTGCTCAAACTCATGTCCATTGAGTTGGTGATGCCATCCAACTGTCTCATCCTCTGTCATCCCCTTCTCCTCCTTCAATCTTCCCCAGCATCAGGGTCTTTTCCAATGAATCAGTTTTTCAAATCAAGTGACCAAAGTACTGGAGTTTCAGCTTCAGCATCAGTCCTTCCAATGAATAGTCAGGACTGATTTTCCTTTAGGATTGGCTGATTTGATTTCCTTGCAGTTCAAGGGACTCTCAAGAGTCTTCTCCAACACTACAGTTAAAAGCATCAATTCTTTAGTGCTCAGCTTTCTTTAAAGTCCAACTCTCACATCCATACATGACTACTGGAAAAATCAAGGTAAATTATAAATGGTCAAACAGGAGATGCTAAGAGTGAACATTGACATTTAGGAATCAGTGAACTAAAATGGATTGGAATAGGCAAAATTAATTCAGATGACCATTTTATCTACTACTGTGGGCAAGAACTTTAGGATTGGCTGATTTGATTTCCTTGCAGTTCAAGGGACTCTCAAGAGTCTTCTCCAACACTACAGTTAAAAGCATCAATTCTTTAGTGCTCAGCTTTCTTTAAAGTCCAACTCTCACATCCATACATGACTACTGGAAAAATCAAGGTAAATTATAAATGGTCAAACAGGAGATGCTAAGAGTGAACATTGACATTTAGGAATCAGTGAACTAAAATGGATTGGAATAGGCAAAATTAATTCAGATGACCATTTTATCTACTACTGTGGGCAAGAATCCCTTAGAAAGAATTGAGTAGCCCTCATAGTCAACAAGAGAGTCTGAAAAGCAGTTCTTGGATGCAATCTCAAAAATGACATAATGATCTCTGTTCATTTCCAAGGCAAACCATTCAGTGTCACAGTAATCAAAGTCTATGCCCCAAACAGTAATGCTGAAGAAACTGAAGTTAAATGGTTCTATGAAGACCTACAAGACCTTATAGAACTAACACCCCAAAAAGATGTCCTTTTCATTATAGATGACTGGAATGCAAAAATAGGAAGAGATACCTGGAGTAATAGAAAAATTTGGCCTTGGAGTACAGAATGAAGCAGAGCAAAGGCTAACAAGAGTTTTGTCAAGAGAACGTACTGGTCATAGCACCCTCTTCCAAGAACACAAGAGAAGACTCTACACATGGACATCAACATATAATCAATACCGAAATCAGATTGATTATATTCTTTGCAGCCGAAGATGGAGAAGCTCCATACAGTCAGCAAAAACAATACCAGGAGCTTACTGTGGCTCAGATCATGAACTCCTTATTGAAAAATTCAGTCTTAAATTGAAGAAAGCAGGGGAAACCACTAGACCATTCAGGTATGACCTAAATCAAACCCCTTGTGATTATACAGTGGAAATGACAAATAGATTCAAGGGATTAGATCTGACAGGCAGAGTGCCTGAAGAACTATGGATGGAGGTTCATGATGTTGTACAGGAGGCAGTGATCAAGACCATCTCCAAGAAAAAGAAATATTTTATCTTATGAAGGAACAAAGATATTAGAGATAAATCATCTTAATTTATTAAGGTGAAAATTATATGTTTCATCTTATATCTTGGTATAAATTTTGGTAAAAATATTTTACTACAAGATATTTTTATCCTTTATCAGAAAACTATTCTAACTATTAAGTATATTTCTGATTCTAGTATAATACCTAGATTATTCTTTTATTTTTTTCACTGTGGCATTACTTTAAAATCTCAGTTTACAAAAGTTCATGGAATAAGTCAGAAACCACAGATTCTATGTCTCAAGATATCTGGATATTCTTAAGTTGGAATAATCCAAAAAGTATTTAGTGTTTCATCATCACAACCACCTCTTTCTTAGAGAAACTTAGGGCTTTGATTGTTCATCTTCAGTTTTGTAATAGTCCTTCTTTGTTTTTTAAACGAAGATACAGCTCTGAAAACCAAATAAGTGTTCAGTTTTGATTAAAATACTTTAAGCAATAGCTAGATTAATGATAGACTAATTGATTTATTAAAATTATTGAACTAACAATTAACATTCAATAGCAGATTAGGCAGTGGTAAAGAGTCTGCCTGCCAATGCAAGAGATGTAGGAGACTTGGGTTCAATTCTTGGGTCAGGAAAACACCCTGGAGAAAAAAATGGCAACCCACTCCAGTATTCTTGCCTGGAAAATTCCAAGAACAGAAGAGCCTGGAGGGCTACACATTCCTTGGGGGTCACAAAGAGTCAGAACTGAGCATGCATGCCCTCCCTCTAGCACAATAATATTCATCACCCTCAAGCACCTTCTTGAAATCAAGAGAGACCTATAAGTAGGGATTAGAGAGAAAGTGAGCAAGTTTGGAGCCACTTTTTGGCAGTTCCCACATTATAGCAGAATCAATCCCTGCTGTAATCAGGTGAATCAGAATCAAGGAGACAGGACAGAACCTACCACAGTAAAGGTAATTCCTTCTAAAGATCAATGTATCTGAACTATATCCTTTTCTTAAGTTTTACTTCTCCTATTAATATGAATTTAACCCAATTCTTTGTAAAATAGCATCTAGCTTATTTCATAGTAAAGATACATTTGCCTCTGCCTTCCTCATACAGCGTGCACGTGTGCTAAGTCATCTCAGTCATGTCCAACTCTTTGCAACCCTATGGACTATGTTCCAATTCCCACATTATAGCAGAATCAATCCCTGCTGTAATCAGGTGAATCAGAATCAAGGAGACAGGACAGAACCTACCACAGTAAAGGTAATTCCTTCTAAAGATCAATGTATCTGAACTATATCCTTTTCTTAAGTTTTACTTCTCCTATTAATATGAATTTAACCCAATTCTTTGTAAAATAGCATCTAGCTTATTTCATAGTAAAGATACATTTGCCTCTGCCTTCCTCATACAGCGTGCACGTGTGCTAAGTCATCTCAGTCATGTCCAACTCTTTGCAACCCTATGGACTATGTTCCACCAGGCTCCTCTCTCCATGGGATTCTCCAAGCAAGAATACTGGAGTGGGTTGCCATGCCCTTCTCCAGGGGATCTTCCTGACCCAGGGATTGAACCCATAATTCCTTTGGCTTCTGTATTGCAGGAGGATATTTTACCACTGAATCACTGGGGAAGCCCTTTCTCATATTAGTAAGCAATAAATAGGAAAACATTAAAATCACTCTCTTCTAGTCCCCAGATTTCCCCTTTGTCCACCAAAAGGATACAGATAGACAATTCAGTCCATCCTGACACAACATATCATTGTTAATAATGCATATTCAGCTTTCCCCACTAGGGTATAAATTTACATTAGAGTGTAAATTCTGTGAAGTCAGAATCCTTGTCTATTCAGAAACCCAATGCTGTCATATCCTGAGCTTTACAGAGTTCCTGGAACATAAGAGGAACTCAGTATATGTGAAACAAGAAGAGGGGAAGCAAGAGGAATAAAGGAAAGAAGCAAATCAGGAGACAAGCAAGTATATAATAATAAATGATGTTTATTATTCAAAAAGTGGTTGTATTATTGCTGTCACTGCACATATTATGAAGGGAGTTGTAAGTCTATTTGCCTGCATTTACAAAGACTTCATTAGCCCTTTAGATGTTTTTTGTTGGGCCTTAGCCACAACATAATCCTATTTGCAGGCTAACATCTCTGAAAGAAATGTATTTTGGTTTCTGTTTATTTCTTAGCTAAATCTAGGGTACCCACATTTTAGAAGAAGATGACCAAAAAAAAAGTTTCTCTGAAGCTATCTGAACCAAGAACAGCAAGTTCTGTTTTTATGGGGGAATGGATTTTCCATTAAAAGGAAAATGCACTATTTCACACAGTTCAGCAAAAGAGTATTTTTTAATTTATATGTTTAAATTTAGAGCACTGAAAGTCAATTTAAGAGTGTTTTCTGACCATGGAAACATCATCTTCACTCAGTTGTGAAGAAGGCCAATTTTCATTGACTTCACACTTTCAGTAGTGTGTCCTTATGAGCTAGGAAAACAAGCAAGGCCATTCTATTAGCCTTTAAAGTTTCTCTCACAGTCCAAATAATCATTGCAAGAGTATTATTCTATTTTAGCACATTTTCAGAAAATTATCACACTCAGAAAATATGGCTATTTGTCAACCTCCTCTTTCCTCTGTAGCAAGATGAGTTTCCCTCTGCCTTTGCTCACCAGAAACCCTTTCTCACTGTGTAAAGTCACCTTAAATTGAAGGGAGTAATTCTCCAGCTCTGCTGATTTTAACCAGGAATGGAATCTATAAGACAGGAGTGTCAGCACTTTTCTATCACTTACCCATATCAGATATCACATGTCAATTATGGAAAATTCAGAGTCTGGATCTGATCATATAATTCCTATCAATATAGGCTTTCAGGCAGTCACCTGCAATTAATCAGACTGCTTATGTGAGTCTAGAGTTGTTTTGTCATTGTGTCTAGCAAAGACCACTTGAAAGCGGTGAGGTCAAATTAGACTTCTTAAGATTCACTTTAGTTCTATTAATCATCCTTATCCATAAATCATTTTATCTCAAGGATCAGGGAGAGACTACTCAAGCGATCTTTCATGCTCTAGAATAACAAAGTATCATATTCTTTGTGCTGATGTCAGCAGTCAAGTTAGGAGCTAGTGACCAGGTACAAGTTTAAGTAATAAATGTTGTATGTCCTGGGAAAGACATGTAACTCCATTTATATTCTGTAAAATTGCAACCAAACTCCATATTCTGAATTATATTATCCTTCCTCAACCCAACCTTTCAGAGATCACAGTTGCAAGGTCTGTTTAGAGCTTGCATGCATGCTAAGTTGCTTCAGTTGTGTGCAATTCTTTGCTACCCTATGGACTGTAGCCTGCCAGGTTCCTCTGTCCATGGGATTCTCCAGGCAAGAATACTAGACTGGGTTACCATGCCCTCTTCCAGGGGATCTTCCTGACCCAGGGACAGAACTCGTCTCTGTAATGTATCCTGAATTTGCAGGCAGGTTCTTTACCACCAGAGCCACCTGGGAAGCCCATAGATTGTGTAAATACAAGAAAAACTAAGTCACAAGAGGTTGGTAAGATGTATGTTATTAGAAATGTGAGTAAAGTTGGTCTGGGTCAAAGGGGAATGCAAAGGAGAGCCTAAGGAAGAAAAAAAAAGAGATGGTATGCATCCAGCCCTTCCATCCAGGTTGATGGAGCATGGGACAAGGAAAGAAGAGATGCTGCTGAAGGGTGGAAGATCCAGGGTGAGCACACTTGAAACTGAAGAGGAGAGGATGGGGAAGAAAGAGAAACTCTACTTCTGCATCTTGGTTCTCGCTATTTGGGAGCTATTTTATTCCCACTGATGAGTGAAATGATGGACAGTAACATACACAACCAATGATACCTGTAACCAGCTGGGTATCAGCCTTTGGAATCTCCAGGTATTTGGCTGGTTCTATTAGACACAAGTTAGGTTGATAGAATAAAGTGAGTCACCTCAAGTACCAATACCCCTGTTGTGCAGCTTTTAATTTTAATTAGATCCCATTTGTTTATTTTTGCTTTTATTTCCAGTATTCTGGGAGGTGGATCATAGAGGATCCTGCTGTGATTTATGTCGAAGAGTGTTTTGCCTATGTTCTCCTCTAGGAGTTTTATAGTTTCTGGTCTTACATTTAGATCTTTCATCCATTTTGAGTTTATTTTTGTGTATGGTGTTAGAAAATGTTCTAGTTTCATTCTTTTACAAGTGGTTGACCAGTTTTCCCAGCACCACTTGTTAAAGAGATTGTCTTTTCTCCATTGTATAAAGGAAACTATAAGCAAGGTGAAAAGATAGCCTTCAGAATGGGAGAAAATAATAGCAAATGAAGCAACTGACAAAGAACTAATCTCAAAAATATACAAGCAACTCCTGCAGCTCAATTCCAGAAAAATAAACGACCCAATCAAAAAATGGGCCAAAGAACTAAAGAGACATTTCTCCAAAGAAGACATACAGATGGCTAACAAACACATGGAAAGATGCTCAACATCACTCATGATAACAGAAATGCAAATCAAGACCACAATGAGATACCATTTCACACCAGTGAGAATGGCTGCGATCCAAAAGTCTACAAGCAATAAATGCTGATGAGGGTGTGGAGAAAAGGGAACCCTCTTAAACTGTTGGTGGGAATGCAAACTAGTACAGCCACTATGGAAAACAGTGTGGAGATTCCTTAAAAAACTGGAAACTGAACTGCCTTATGACCCAGCAATTCCACTGCTGGGCATATACACTGAGCAAGCCAGAATTGAAAGAGACACATGTACCCCAATGTTCATCACAGCACTGTTTATAATAGTCAGGACATGGAAGCAACCTAGATGTCCATCAGCAGATGAATGGCTAAGAAAGCAGTGGTACATATACACAATGGAATACTACTCAGCCATTAAAAAGAATACATTTGAATCAGTTCTAATGAGGTGGATGAAACTGGAGCTGATTATACAGAGTGAAGTAAGCCAGAAAGAAAAACACCAATACAGTATACTAACACATATATATGGAATTTAGAAAGATGGTAACAATAACCCTGTATGCAAGACAGCAAAAGAGACACAGATGTATAGAACAGACTTTTGGATTCTGCGGGAGAGGGTAGGATGATCTGGGAGAATGGCATTGAAATATGTATACTATCATGTAAGAAACGAATCACTAGTCTAGGTTCGATACAGGATACAGGATGCTTGGGGCTGGTGCACTGGGGTGGCCCAGAGAGATGATATGGGGAGAGAGGTGGGAGAGGGGTTCAGGATTGGGAACTCATGTACACCCGTGGTGGATTAATGTCAATATATGGCAAAACCAACACAGTATTGTAAAGTAAAATAAAAAACAAATAAATTAATTAAGTGAAAAAAAAAGATTAATACCAAGAAAAATCTCAAGTCAATCTTAGCTACAAAATATTTGAATCTGTGACTCTAGAACTATGTCTACTGTATCTTTTCTAGTTTCCCCCTTCCCATCACATCATATGCATTAGAGGTGATAAAAATCCTGTCATGAGATGAATGCTGCTGTGCTCTGTGATCCTCCTGTTATAGAGAAGAGGGGCACAGATATTTCATGAAGCCTTGTTTCTCCCTCCAGGACAGGCTCATGACTCACAGCTTACCTACCAGATTAATATGATGGTATATGAAGATTCAAAATCTTATCCATATTTTTTCTGTTTTGCCAAATACACAACAAAATGAATCAAATAAATGGATGTGCTCAGTGTTCCTCTCGCCAGCACCAAAAGCTCTTTTCCTTTTGGACGGGCAGCTTTAAGAGTTGGACACTGCCTTGGCTTCCTTTCAGATCTCTCTGGTCTCTCATCAGAGCAGTAGAAATCTAGAAATGGTTACCAGTTTTACCCAAGTCCAACTAGACTGCAGGAAAGAAGAACCAAACAGTTGAGCCAAATAGTCTACAACACTCAGAGTTCTCCTGAGAAGCGGAATCATCTCTATATATATGCATATGCTGCTGCTGCTGCTGCTAAGTCACTTCAGTCATGTCCAACTCTGTGAGACCCAATAGACGGCAGCCCACCAGGCTCCCCGTTCCTGGGATTCTCCAGGCAAGAACACTGGAGTGGGTTGCCATTTCCTTCTCCAATGCATGAAAGTGAAAAGTGAAAGTGAAGTCACTCAGTCATGTCTGACTCTTCGTAACCCCATAGACTGTAGCCTACTAGGCTCCTCCATCCATGGGATTTTCCAGGCAAGAGTACTACAGTGGGGTGCCATTGCCTTCTCTGATATATATACATACACACATGTATATATACATGTATACATATATATACATGTATATATACATGTGTGTGTGTGTGTGTGTGTGTGTGTGTATATATATATATATGGGTGGGAGAAGCTTTCAAGGTGTGGCTAGTAGTAAAGAAACAACTTGCCAATGCAGGAGACATAAGAGATGTGGGCTTGATCTCTGGGTTGGGAAGATCCCTTGGAGGAGGCCATGGCAACCGACTCCAGCATTCTTGCCTAGAGAATCCCCATGGACAGAGGAGTCTTGTGGGCTACAGTCCATAGTGTCACAGAGTCGGACATGACTGAAGTGACTTAGCACACACGCACATACGTGTGTGTGTGTGGGGGGGGATCCATATACATGGAGAAATATAGACAAATATAGGAGATCAGTTCAGTTCAGTTCAGTCATTCAGTCGTGTCTGACTCTTTGCAACCCCATGAACCAAATGAAGCACACCAGGCCTCCCTGTCCATCACCAACTCCGGGAGTCTCCCCAAACCCATGTTCATCGAGTTAGTGATGCCATCCAAACATCTCATCCTCTTTCGTCCCCTTCTCCTGCCCTCAATCTTTTGCAGCATCAGGGTCTTTTCCAATGAGTAAGCTCTTCGCATCAGGTGGCCAAAATATTGTAATTTCAGCTTCAATATCAGTCCTTCCTTCCAATGAACACCCAGGACAGATCTCTTTTAGGATGAACTGGTTGGATCTCCTTGCAGTCCAAGGGACCCTCAAGAGTTTTCTCCAACACCACAGTTCAAAAGCATCAATTCTTCAGCACTAAGCTTTATTTATATTCCAACTCTCACATCCATACATGACCACTGGAAAAATCATAGTCTTGACTAGGCAGACCTTTGCTGGCAAAGTAATGTCTCTTCTTTTTAATATACTATCTATGTTGGTCATAACTTTCCTTCCAAGGAGTAAGCATCTTTTAAATTCATGGCTGCATTCACCATCTGCAGTGATTTTGGAGCCCAGAAAAATAAAGTTAGCTACTATCTTCACTGTTTCCCTATCTATTTGCCATGAAGTGATGGGACCAGATGCCATGATCTTCGTTTTCTGAATGTTGGGCTTTAAGCCAACTTTTTCACTCTCCTCTTTCACTTTCATCAAGAGGCTCTCTAGTTCTTCACTATCTGCCATAAAGATGGTGTCATCGGCATATCTGAGGTTACTGATATTTCTCCCAGCA
>SJYC01004311.1:0-17119 GCA_006408675.1 Madoqua kirkii | reverse complement strand
TCTGCCATAAGGGTGGTATCATCTGCATATCTGAGGTGATTGATATTTCTCCTGGCAATCTTGATTCCAGCTTCTGTTTCTTCCAGCCCAGCATTTCTCATGATGTACTCTGCATAGAAGTTAAATAAGCAGGGTGACAATATACAGCCTTGATGTACTCCTTTTCCTATTTGGAACCAGTCTGTTGTTCCATGTCCAGTTCTAACTGTTGCTTCCTGACCTGCATACAGATTTCTCAAGAGGCAGGTCAGGTGGTCTGGTATTCCCATCTCTTTCAGAATTTTCCACAGTTTATTGTGATCCACACAGTCAAAGGCTTTGGCATACTCAATAAAGCAGAAATAGATGTTTTTCTGGAACTCTCTTGCTTTTTCTATGATCCAGTGGATGTTGGCAATTTGATCTCTGGTTCCTCTGCCTTTTCTAAAACCAGCTTGTACATTAAGAAGTTCATGGTTCACATATTGCTGAAGCCTGGCTTGGAGAATGTTGAGCATTACTTTACTAGCATGTGAGATGAGTGCAATTGTGCAGTAGTTTGAGCATTCTTTGGCATTGCCTTTCTTTGGGATTGGAATGAAGGCTGACCTTTTCCAGTCCTGTGGCCACTGCTGAGTTTTCCAAAGTTGCTGGCATATTGAGTGCAGCACTTTCACAGCATCATCTTTCAGGATTTGAAACAGCTCAACTGGAATTCCATCACCCCCACTAGCTTTGTTCATAGTGATGCTTTCTAAGGCCCGTTTGACTTCACATTCCAGGATGTCTGGCTCTAGATGAGTGATCACACCATTGTGGCTATCTGGGTCATGAAGATCTTTTTTGTACAGTTCTTCTGTGTATTCTGGCCACATCTTCTTAATATCTTCTGCTTCTGTTGGGTCCATATTATTTCTATCCTTCATCAAGCCCATCTTTATATGAAATGTTCCCTTGGTATCTCTAATTTTCTTGAAGAGATCTCTAGTCTTTCCCATTCTGTTGTTTTCCTCTACTTCTTTGCACTGAATGCTGAAGAAGGCTTTCTTATCTCTTCTTGCTATTCTTGGAACCCTGCATTCAGATGCTTATATCTTTTCTTTTTTCCTTTGCTTTTCACTTCTCTTCTTTTCACAGCTATTTGTAAGGCCTCCCCAGGCAGCCATTTTGATATTTTGCATAAGCAAATAAAATATCCTCAGGGTTTTCTCTGGCTCACACAGTTGTGAAAGTTTCCATTATTACATCTCCACAACTTAATCATGTGAGTTTAGCTAGATTCACATGAAACACCTATATAATTCTCACGGATTTTATTCTGTAAACTTGGCAAAGGAAAAAATAAAACAATTGAAATAATGTTAGAGGAAGAAAGCTCATCTCCCTATTGTGATTGCTTGTTATGTCTGAACCAGTTTTTCAGACATAGAAGAGAACCATGTGAGTGTACTTCCTAGATGTCTTAAGGAATTTTTAGGGTAATTTTAACTGTATTTGACTGTAATGTAGAGACTGATTTGATGTTTGCAACTCCACAGAACCCTGAACCCAGTCAACAGATAGAGACTGAAGATGCCAGTGGTACACTTGGGAAGGAGATAGGCTACCATGTCCTGGAACATAGTAAGTGCTCATTAAAGGTTTGTTAAGTGGATGAATGATAAACAAATTTATAAATAGACAAATAAAGAGCCAAAAAACAACACACCCATAATGGTTCAATCCTAGTCACATCTCCAGGTTCTCAGTTGGTACTAGCAGCATGAGAGCCAGTGATTTTTCAGCCAAGGAATTCAGTTGGCAGGGAGAGACGAAAGGCAACATTTTCTTTATACTTTATTAGCTTCCTTTTCAGAATGTGCATCTGGTAAGATGGAAACTACTTCTCCTTTTCCCATCCCCGACCTTACCCCCAACTTCAAGCTAATATCTTAATGCCACAGTTTAAATCTTTTAACCATCTTTTCCAGTCAAAACTTATTATTCTAGGTTCTTTTTTTGCCATGGTTTCCTCTGGTAAAGTGGAATAAATGGTGCCCCCTCTCCCTCCAAAATGTATGTTCATGTCCTAATCCCTGGAACCTATGAAGGAGACTTTATTTGAGAACAGGGTTTCTGCAGATGTAATTACATTAGGGACTTTGAGATGAGATCATTTTTCCAGACAAGAGTACTGGAGTGGGTTGCCATTTCCCTCTTCACGGGATCTTCCCAACAAAGGGATCGAACCCGGGTCTCCCGCATTGCAGGCAGATGCTTTACCATCTGAGCCACCAGGGAAGCTCCTGGATTTAAGGGTGGGCCCTAAATCTAATACCAAGTGTCCTTGTAAGAGAAAGGCAGAGGGCGATTTGAAACACAGAGACAGAAAGAAGGCAATGTGAAGACAGAGAGAGAAGTGATGCATCTCCACATCAAGAAACACCAAGAATTTCTGGCACCCACCAGAAGCTAGGAGAAAGGCAGGGACAGATTCTCCCTTAGAACCTTCAGAAGGAAGCAATCCTGCCTACATTTTGGTTTTGAACTTCTGGCCTCCAGAAGCATGACAGACTACATTTCTGTAGTTTTAAGCCACCAAGTTTATGGTAGTTCTTTACACAAACCCTAGAAAACTGACACACTTGGCAACTGCGTTGTCCATCCCAGGCAAGTGTTAGTGATCAGTTTATATTGCAACGTTCTTACCAAGTGAATGGTAGAGACAGAAACCTAGAAATACCATCTCAAATGACAAACATTTCAAAAGTGTTGGTGGAAGAAATATTTGGCAGTATACGATGATTTCAGTTGCACCATCCAACTTGGATTGGATCGGCTACTGCCTCTGATAAGAGAAAAGAGAGAATTGCAGAGACAATACCATTTGAAATGCTCCATAGGTGATCACTAGGGCAGCTCAGATCCAGAAACCGATCTTACTTCATATTCGTATTACTTAGTAAAAGATACATATCTTACAGATGGCTTTAAGATAATTAGAATTTCCCCAGTGACTTTGAAGCAATATTGATGTCTGTGTGTAACTTATAGGCCTTACAATCACAAGGCACAAGCGTTCCCCAATGGCATAAGTTTACAAACAGCCTCTTGCATCACTGCTGCACTTTTCCAGTGAGAACCAAATTACAGCATATATAAAACACAATCTTAGCATCATAGAGCACTCTGTGGAAAATAGATCAAATGCCTTTCCAAGGGAGTTTAGTTTCTATTGGTGAGGCTACTTTGATTCCCTGACATTTTTATGCAGATTATTTGGTTTCATAGAATCATTAAACTTCAGCGCTCATAAACTGAATCCAGTTCTTCTACACTCTCATTCTGATGAGAAAACTAAGGCTTGTCTAAGAGCATATGGTCAGCTAGAGGTTAAGTCATTACCCCATGCATGTATTGGGTGGAAAACTATTCTGCTTACACATGGGAATTTCTTGAGTAGCTCCTTGTAGGTGCTTGTTGGAAACATGTGGGCTTCCCTGGTAGCTCAGGTGGTAAAGAATCCGCCTGCAATGCAGGAGACCTGAGTTCGATCCCTGGGTTGGGAAGATCCCCTGGAGAAGGGCATGGCAACCCACTCCAGTATTCTTGCCTGGAGAATTCCCGTGCACAGAAGAGCCTGCCAGGCTACAGTCCATAGGGTCACAAAGAGTCGGACACCACTGAGCAACTAAGCACGGCAGCACAGGAAACATGTACGAGTGGTAAGGAGAAATGAAGCACCAATCTAGTTGGCTAGATCAGTAAATTAAATCTTTGGAGCAGAAACGTGATAGAGAAAGTCATCAGTCTCTGCATGGCCCAATGGCAGAGGGGGGCCTAGAATCCTGGAGACCTTGACTCTCAAATTAGTACTATTTTCATTATGCTAGACTGCTTCCCCTTCATTTATAATTTCTCATAGAATTCTAGTAGCTTCTTAGGACTAGATTACCCAGTGACTCAAACTTATTCCACTGCAACATAAGTTATATAACCTCAATAGTAGAGTGGCTTGCCATCTACTCAGGTGGGGCAGGGGTTAAGATCTGGATGAACCTCACCTGGGGGCTTAATAAGATCCCCTGGAGAAGGGCATGGCAACCCACTCCAGTATTCTTGCCTGGAGAATTCCCGTGCACAGAAGAGCCTGCCAGGCTACAGTCCATAGGGTCACAAAGAGTCGGACACCACTGAGCAACTAAGCACGGCAGCACAGGAAACATGTACGAGTGGTAAGGAGAAATGAAGCACCAATCTAGTTGGCTAGATCAGTAAATTAAATCTTTGGAGCAGAAACGTGATAGAGAAAGTCATCAGTCTCTGCATGGCCCAATGGCAGAGGGGGGCCTAGAATCCTGGAGACCTTGACTCTCAAATTAGTACTATTTTCATTATGCTAGACTGCTTCCCCTTCATTTATAATTTCTCATAGAATTCTAGTAGCTTCTTAGGACTAGATTACCCAGTGACTCAAACTTATTCCACTGCAACATAAGTTATATAACCTCAATAGTAGAGTGGCTTGCCATCTACTCAGGTGGGGCAGGGGTTAAGATCTGGATGAACCTCACCTGGGGGCTTAAATAGAGGGGAGGGGAGGGCCATAGAAAGTTAGATAATGCCCTCCTGCAATTCCAATCACTTTCTCCTCTTTTTCTCTCTCTGAGTCACCAAGTTTGATGTTCCTTACAAATCGACAGTGTGTGCCAAAGCAATTATTTAAAAGGGTTTTAGAAATAACAACTTTCATGCCAAGTCTCTGCAAAACTTGGTTGCCCTTAATGGACCAAACCTGATCTGGCTGAATACAAAATTTACCCAAGTATGCCCCAAATTGTTTTCACTCTCTAAACAACTTATAAAAAGAAAAGCCAGAGATAACAACAGATATCCGGAATTATCAATATTAGAATATACATACTACAGTTAGAATAATTACTGTTTAAGCACTAGTTTGGATTTTGAGGTGATTAATGGATCCTTATAAACTGTGAGGACCGGAGATTTATATACCTACTTTCCAGTAGTGTGTTAGTAAATGTTTAAAAATCGGCTCTCCAAAAGAAAAAAAAGGCTCTGATTTGCAGTACTTGCTATTGCCATGGTGTAAATGCTCTCACTGTGGCTAATTTCAAGATACCAGCATGGCATCAACGAACAGGAAGTTGGAAAGAAATGCAGACAACTGACACTCAGGAGTTGCTACATGCTGGCTCCAGCCACCAACCTTTTCTAAGAAGATGTTTACAATGCGCCTTCTCTCTGACTCAGAAAGTCTACTCTTAGGAATGTATTCTCAGAAATAGTAAAAAAAAATCTGAAGAGAGGTATATGCAGGAATATTTGCCACAAACTTGTTTATAACATCAAAAATTTGAAGAAACTCATTGCTCATAGATATGAAGTAAAATAATTTCATTTAAAAAAAGATTTACAGGTATATATGAGAGATAGGTTCAAGCCCTGGGTCTGGAAGATCCCCTGGAGAAGGGCATGGCAACCCACTCCAGTATTCTTGCTTGGAGAATCCCAATGGGGGCAGGCTACTGTCCATAGGGTTGCATAGAGTTGCACACGGCTGAAAAGACTTAGCATGTATACACATGCATATATACATACATAGAACTCGGGAAGATATTAACATTATACTGTGATAAGGAAAAAAAAATGTTAGGAATATAGTAAACATGATCCTCCACCTGCCAGTGCAGGAGACATGGGTTTGATCCCTGGTCTGGGAAGATTCCCACATGCCACAGAGCAGCTACGCTTGTGCACAGCTGTTGACCCTGTGCTCTAGAGCCCGTGCTCCACAAGAGGAGAAGCCCGAGTACCTCAATTAGGGAGCAGCTGCCACTCTCATCAACTAGGGGAAAGCCAGAGGAGCAACAGAGATATGGCACAGCCAAAATAATTTAATTTAATTTTTAAAAATGTTATGATTCTATTTTTTGTTTGGTTTTTTCATAAATGAGTATTTGGCAAAAATTGTCATCTACCAGCATCTATTTTCTCTTTCCTTCTTAGTTAATACTATCTCTGATGGCTAATTGGGCTAAGGGCCACATAAAGAAAATATTTCCCCACCTCCCTTGTAGCTAACATGACTAAACTGTGACCAATAGGTTGTGTGTGTGTGTGTGTGTGTGTGTGTGTGTGTGTGTTCTAGGTAGCTTCAGTCATGCCCGACTCTTTGTGATGCTATGGACTGTAGACCGCCAGGCTCCTCTATCTACGGGATTCTCCAGGCAAGAATACTGGAGTGGGTTGCCATGCCCTCCTCCCAGGGATCTTCCTAACTGAGGGCTTGAACCCGCATCTCCTGCTGCTCCTGCACTGTAGGTAGATTCTTAAGTGCCACTAAAGGGAGTTGTTGTTTTCTTCACCCCATCCCCTTCCCCATTGCTGCAGGCAATGGCACCGCACTCCAGTACTCTTGCCTGGAAAATCCCATGGACGGAGAAGCCTAGAAGGCTGCAGTCCATGGGGTCGCTGAGGGTTGGACACGACTGAGCGACTTTACTTTCACTTTTCACTTTCATGCACTAGAGAAGGAGATGGCAACCTACTCCAGTGTTCTTGCCTGGAGAATCCCAGGGACGAGGAGCCTGGTGGGCTGCCATCTATGGGGTCACACAGAGCTGGACACGACTGAAGTGACTTAGCAGTAGCAGTTGAGATCAGGTATCCTTCATAGACTTAGCTGGAAACCTGCATAGAGAATAAGGGAACAACAAAATCAGGAGATCTTGGGTCCTTGGACAGTTTATCTTCAGAGTTAGTTTATGAGATAAACCTAATTGCGATATAAAAGGATATACACCTGAGTTGACAGTAGTTATCTCTAACTACAACTAGAGATAACAGTTCTGTGGTTTTATTGTCTTTTTATTCACCTGTATTTTCTAATATATATGTTCTACCAAAATATATATTTCACTTGATACAAGATGAAGGGATAGAGGACTTCCCAGGTGGCTCAGATGGTAAAGAACTTGCCTGCCAATGCAGGAGACGTAGGAGACACGGTTCAGTCCCTGAGTCAGGAAGAGCCCCTGAAAGAGGTCATAACAACCCACTCCTGTATTCTTGCCTGGAGAATCCCATGGACAGAGGAGCCTGGCAGGTTCAAGTCCATGGGGTCACAAACAGTCTGATACGACTGAGGCAACTTAGCATGCAGGCACATGCAAAGGAAGGGAGAGAATTCATAGTTAAGACTTTTGATAAAAAGAATCTCACTGAAAACATAAATATAAAGGGCATGCGTTATACAAAGGGCAGAAAAACTAGAGTTTCAAGTGCTTCAGTGCATCAACACCATTCCCTTCTCTCAAAGAGAAGGGGAAGAGTGAATAGTGAAAAGGGTAGTTCTTAGTTTAAACACTGGCCAAATTTTTATTCTTGCAACAAATGTTTCCCTAAAGTTTAGATTTAAACAATGCCTTTTGTTGTTAAGATGTCATCAGGCAAGTAGGACCAGTCTATGCGGAAAACACTTCCTTCACCTCTGGAAGAAGCAGAGTTCATGGGTAGATAGTGTGTGACAGCCGGGAGAAACCCATAACTGACTACTTAAAGACGATGGAGTTAACAGTCTCCTATCAGTAAGTCCAGGCCAGGCAGTAAACACATTAAACCCCACTGATGCTCTCAATACTGTCAAAACTATCGGCAGTGAGTACTTAAGGAGAACCTCTAGAGACAAAGGAAGGAGCACACTGGGGCTCCTGTGGCGACAGCGTCACTGTCAGCCTCTAGATTCTCCAGCTATGAAATTCTGAGGGCACCAGAGCCTCCAGAATTCGCAGGATCACTTGAATCACATGCATTCTTAGAACCAAACATTTCTGAGATTAACTACTAGCTCTGCCACATACCAGCTGGGCTAATTTTTGTTGTTAATTTAATTAATATGTTTGATTTCTTAGAGCAATTTAGGTTTACACACAAACTGAACAGAAAACACAGTTCTCATATACTCCTTCCCCAGTACCAGAGTGTCCCCTATTATTAACATTTTTGCATTAGTTTGGTATATTTGTTACAGTTGATGAATCAACACTGATAAATTATTATTAATGAATTTATCATGTAAATAGAGTTCACTTGTGGTATAGCACAGTTCTATGGGCTTTTCCACATGTATCATGACATGTATCTACCATTATAGTATCATACAGAATAGTTTCACTGCCCTAAAAATGATCTGTGCTCTGCCTATTCATCCATTCCTTCCTCTAACTCCAGGCAACTACTGATCTTTTTATTGTCTCCATAATTTTGTCTTTTCCAAAATGTCATATACTTGAAATTATATAGTATACAGCATTTCAGACTAGCTCCTCTCAATTAGTAATATTCACTTGGAATTCCTCAATGTCTTTTCATAGCTCACTTCCTTTTATAACTATATGATGGGTTAGTTCCTAAAATTCTATTAATATCATTTTCTCATCTGTAGTGGGAATAACAGTGCCTACCTTGAAGGGTTGTTGTGAATGTTTGATGAGATAATGTACAATATATAACATTCCTGGAACATAGCAGATACTTAATAAACATCATTTTCCTTCCTCACTAATTTGGATAATTAGGCTGAATAATTCTCTCCCCTCCAGAAGATGGTGACATGCTAATTCTTGTGAATATGTTACCTTATATGGAAAAAGCAATTTTGCAGATGTGACTAAATTAAGACTCTTAAAATAGATTATCCTGGATTATCTGGTGGGCCCAATATACTCACAAGAGTCCTTGTAAGAAGGATACATGCAGGTTAGAGATTGAGAAGGTGATGATGAAAGCAGATAATGGTGTGAAAAGGCCATGAGCCAAGATGTAAGGGCAGTGTCTTACTGTTGTTTAGTTGTGAAATCGTGTCCAAGTCTTTGTGACCCCACTGACTGCAACACACCAGGCTCCACTGTCCACAGTATTTCCCAGGCAAAATACTGGAGTGGGGTGCAATTTCCTTTTCCAGGGCATCTTCCCAACCCAGGGATCCCACAGATCAAATTCACGTCTCCTGCATTGGAAGGCAGACTCTTTATCACTGAGCCACCAGGTGGGCAGCCTCTAGAAGCTGAGAATGGCAAGGAATGGATGGATTATCCCAGAACTTCCAGAAGGAGCACAGCTCTACTGATGCCTTGATCTTAGCCCTAGAAAACCCACATCAGGCTTCCGACCTCCAGAATTGTATGATAATAAATGTATGCTGTTAGGCTGTAATTTGCTACAGCAGCAATAGAAAATGAACACAGATGATGAGCCTCCACGTTCTCTTTCACTTGCTTACAGTAGGCCTCCCAACAGAGAGGCTAGAAACCTGAAACCTATATTTCCCAGCTGGGGTTCTGATCATATCAGTTCAGTTCAGTTCAGTCACTCAGTCTTGTCTGACTCTTTGCGACTCCATGAATCGCAGCACGCCAGGTCTCCTTGTCCATCACTAACTCCTGGACTTCACCCAAACTCATGTCCATTGAGTCAGTGATGCCATCCAGCCATCTCATCCTCTGCCATCCCCTTCTCCTCCTGCCCCAAATCCCTCCCAGCATCCGAAGTATTGCAGTTTCAGCCTCAGCATCAGTCCTTCCAATGAACACCCAGCACTGGTCTCCTTTAGGATGGACTGGTTGGATCTCCTTCCAGTCCAAGGGACTTGCAAGTCTTCTCCAACATCACAGTTCAAAAGCATCAATTCTTCAGCACTCAGCTTACTTCACAGTCCAACTCCTACATCCATACATGACTACTGGAAAAACCACAGCCTTGACTAGATGGACCTTTGTTGACAAAGTAATGTCTCTGCTTTTGAATATGCTACCTAGGTTGGCCATAACTTTTCTTCCAAGGAGTAAGCATCTTTTAACTTCATGGCTGCAGTCACCATCTGCAGTGATTTTGGAGCCAAAAAAATAAAGTCTGACACTGTTTCCACTGTTTCCCCATCTATTTCCCATGAACTGATGGGACCGGATGTCATGATCTTCGTTTTCTGAATGTTGAGCTTTAAGCCAACTTTTTCACTCTCCACTTTCACTTTCATCAAGAGGCTTTTTAGCGCCTCTTCACTTTCTGCCATAAGGATGGTGTCATCTGCATATCTGAGGTTATTGATATTTCTCCCGGAAATCTTGATTCCAGCTTCTGTTTCTTCCACCCCAGTGTATCTCATGATGTACTCTGCACAGAAGTTAAATAAACAGGGTGACAATATACAGCCTTGATGTACTCGTTTCCTATTTGGAACCAGTCTGTTGTTCCATGTCCAGTTCTAACTGTTGCTTCTTGACCTGCATATAGGTTTCTCAAGAGGCAGGTCAGGTGGTTTGGTATTCCCATCTCTTTCAGAATTTTCCACAGTTTTTGTGATCCACACAAAGGCTTTGGCATACTCAATAAAGCAGAAATAGATGTTTTTCTGGAATTCTCTTGCTTCTTCAATGAACCAGCGGATGTTGGCAATTTGATCTCTGGTTTCTCTGCCTTTCCTAAAACCAGCTTGAACATCTGGAAGTTCATGTTTCACGTATTGCTGAAGCCTGGCTTGGAGAATGTTGAGCATTACTGTACTAGCATGTGAGATGAGTGCAATTGTGTGGTAGTTTGAGCATTCTTTGGCATTGTCTTTCTTTGGAATTGGAATGAAGGCTGACCTTTTCCAGTCCTGTGGCCACTGCTGAGTTTTCCAAAGTTGCTGGCATATTGAGTGCAGCACTTTCACAGCATCATCTTTCAGGATTTGAAATAGATCAACTGGAATTCCATCACCTCCACTAGCTTTGTTCATAGTGACGCTTTCTAAGGTCCACTTGACTTCACATTCCAGGATGTCTGACTCTAGGTGAGTGATCATACCATGGTGATTATCTGATTGTGAAGATCTTTTTTGTACAGTTATTCTGTGTATTCTTGCCATCTCTTCTTAATATCACATACTTGTGATCACATACTTAATCCAAAATGGGCACACTTTGGAACATGAAAGTGAGGTTTTTGGCTGCTTTGGCTAAATGTCACTGGAAGACAGTTGTGAAGATGTATGTCTACAGCAGCACTAGGATTGTTGTTTAGTCGCTTAGTTGTATCCGACTGTTTGTGACCCCAAAGACTGTAGCACACCAGACTTCCCTGTTCTTTACTATTTCACGGAGGCTGCTCAAGCTCATGTCCATTGAGTTGGTGATGCCATCCAACCATCCCATCCTCTATGATCTCCTTCTCCTCCTGCCCTCAATCTTTCCCAGAATCAGGGTCTTTTCCTATGAGTCAGCTCTTCACATCAGGCTGCCAAAATATTGGAGCTTCAGCTTCAGCATCAGTCTTTCCAACAAATATTCAGGATTGATTTCCTTTAGGATTGACTGGTTCGATCTCTTGCCATGCAAGAGACCTCAAGAGTCTTCTCCAACACTACAGTTCAAAAGCATCATTCTTTGGTGCTCAGCTTTCTTTATGGTCCAACTCTCACATCCATACTTGACTACAGGAAAAACCATTGCTTTGACTAAATGGACATTTGTTGGCAAAGTGATGTCTCTGGTTTTTTTTTTTTTTAATACACTGTCTAGGTTTGTCATAGCTTTTCTTCCAAGGAGTGAGTGTCTTTTAATTTCATGGCTGCAGTCACCATCTACAATGGTTTTGGAGCCCAAGGAAATAAAGCAGTAGGCACGAGAGTCAGTAGCAGAGGAAGCAACTCAAGATTTCTGATCCAACTTCAGGCTACTGACTCTCCACCTTTGTGGAAGAAATAGGTGTTCCCCTGGCTGCTAAAGTCTTCTGTGCCTGAGAGTTCTCCCAAAGGCCCATATAGTCCCTGCTCCTCAGGCTTTCCCATTGATTCCTAAGCAACTCTCGCTATTAAAACTTGTTCTGCTTAAAAGTACTAGAAATGTTTCTCCTTTGCTATAATTGATCTCTGGTTGATACAACCTCTATTCTTATCACCCCAGAGGAAGCAGAAGTTCTCAGCTGGGAGCACTGGATGTTCTGAAATCAGGTACGACAGCCCACAGGCAGCTTGACCTTGGTCTCACAGCCTACCAACTTCTCTCTCCTATAGCTGCTTTACTCTCCTTTCTTTAACTGGACCATCTCAATTATGATTTTTCCTCTAACTGGAACAATGTGTCATTATAATTTTGGAGGATCTGGCAAGTAAGGATTGCTTTAAAAAAAATTTAAAGACATTGTATAAGGTAATGCTCTTAGCCTTATGAAAAGAATTTAAAATTACCCAAACTGAAGGAGAACTATGATTGGCATTACTGCTCTCACAAAGGCAGATGGATTTTTTAAAGGTTAGAAAAGCTTTCAGCAATTTCCTTGTATTGATTTAGATGCCCCATTCTTAAAGATACTTTTTCATATGACTTTTCAACCATGTGAATGCTTCTGAAAATGTATGTCACCCACAACTGTCAACATAGGCTTCCAGATTTCCCAGAAATCATATTGAATTTTTTTTTAAAATTTAAACCCCCTCTTCCAAAATTTAACCCATGTATCTCATACTAAAGAAAACATGATGCGCTACAACTTGCAACTATCTTATAAGAGAGTAAGTGCTGGGGAAATCACATCACTGGAATTAATAAATGAGTTAAACCAAGTTCCATAAAACTTCCACTATCTGTCCAGGGCTCATCTTGCTCTGGTTTCCTCACTCATATTCTATTCTTTTGTTTTGGGAAGGCTTAGGACAAGACTCAATGTAACTTCAAAGCAGAAGAAAGCAAAAGTTGCTCAGTCATGTCCAACTCTTTGGGACCCCATGGACTATACAGTCCATGGAATTCTCCAGACCAGTATAGTGGAGTGGGTAGCTATTCCCTTCTCCAGGGGATCTTCCCAACCCAGGGATTGAACCCAGATCTCCCACATTGCAGATGGATTCTTTACCAGCTGAGCCACCAGGGAAGCCCAAGAATACTGGAGAGGGTAACCTATCCCTTTTCCAGCAGATCTTCCCAACCCAGGAATCAACGCAGGGTCTCCTGCATTGCAGGCGGATTCTTTAATGACAGCTATCAGGGAAGCCCTTTCTAAACAGAGCCAGCCAGCAAATGTTACAGGCTTGGTGAGTCATATGGTTTCTGTCCCATCTATTCAATCCCACCCTTGTAGCACAAAAGCGGTCAATGAGTAACAAATGAGCATGGCTATGTTCCAATAAAACTTTATGGACACTTAAAATTTGACTTTTTATAAAATTCCAATGCCTGACTTTTGATTTTAAAATATAACACTATTTCTAAATTTTCCTGCACTGTACAAAAGCAGGCAGTACGCTGAATTTGGTTCTCAGGCTCTGGTTTGCCAAATCCCGCTGCAAACCTCTCCATGCCCACTCTGACTTACCCAAAAATTCTCACCAGGCTAAGCACTTGGTGACACAGCCCTGACGGAAATGTTGCCTCTCAAAGCCCAAAGTTTCCTGGGAGGGAGAAGGAGTGATTTCCTTTTGTCTGCTCTACCTAGCGCTCAACCCCTTCATAGTCTAGCTGCCACCTACCCTTCCAGATTCACCTCTTCCTCCTTCTACCCCCAAACCAGCTTCCACATGCCTCATAACCTGCTTCTCGTTACATCGGACTACCTGCCTTTCTCTCAATAAGTCAGGCAGCTGTAAACCTCCACAACTTTGTTCACACTCTTCTCTCCAACTAGAACAACCCTGTCTGCATCTTTATCTCATAGGGTTTTGTTTTTTTTTTTACTCTTCCTCAAGACCCAGTTCAATATCACATTTTCAGTGTGGGGGTGAGGACAATGACTGGTACACAGTCAACCTGCATACAATCAGGTGAATGAATGCACAGACCCAGGTAGAAAGGGGGCATCAGAGAGTTATGACATAGGATAAGGTGCTCCATCTGCAAAGTGATGGTGACAGAAATGGGGCGACCAGGAGAGGGTACTGACAACAAATAGCTTCCTTCAATATTTCCAAAGCCTACTTTGTCCAAAGGAATGGCAGCAGTTTGGCTCACTAGAAAGGACAGATCCCAGATTCTGGTGCTACAGGGCGTGTGCTACTGTTGGCAGCTGGAACATGCTTACCAGTGTCACCTCAGACCCAGGTGGAAAGGGGGCATCAGAGAGTTATGACATAGGATAAGGTGCTCCATCTGCAAAGTGATGGTGACAGAAATGGGGCGACGAGGAGAGGGTACTGACAACAAATAGCTTCCTTCAATATTTCCAAAGCCTACTTTGTCCAAAGGAATGGCAGCAGTTTGGCTCACTAGAAAGGACAGATCCCAGATTCTGGTGCTACAGGGCGTGTGCTACTGTTGGCAGCTGGAACATGCTTACCAGTGTCACCGTAGGGATTTCTTGGGAACTCCTACAGAGCTCACTTTTGCCATTTTTAGTTTTTAAAATCCCAATTCCTTTTTCTTCACTTTTTAAAGAAAGCTAAAATAAACTTTAAGTCTCTAAAGAATCTGTTTATAATCAATGACTCTTAAGAAGGTGAGAGAATTGGAAAGATTAATTTTTAGGAAGGAGAGTGGAAGGGCAAATTTCAAATAAATGAAAGTGCTGTCATCTTTTTTAAATTTCATAAAGATGTAATTGCAACTTGATGTAACTGCAAAAAGAGTCACAGGCTTGTGATGACACAATGAGCCATTTTTATCTGACCATGTAGGTAATCAGAAAGTAAAACTGTATAATCTTAAGGTTTCAAGTGGGCTAAAATGTTTCAGATCTTAACACTGACAAACACTTTATTTTTAAACCAATTTTTTTTAATTTTTAATTTTTAACCAAATGACTTTTTATTTTTAACCAAATGATTTTTTAATTTTTAACCAAATTTTACCAACCTTTTCTAAAAATGAAGACTGAACATATCCTAGACCTGCTTATAATGGTCCAATCCTGCTCTCTTTATCTCAGTTTTGCGTATATTTTCTGCACAAACCACCTGCTGAGTTACACCAGGTCCTAGTTTCTTGCATTTTTCTATTCTGAGTTCCTGCAGATAATTATAAGATAATGAAACATTTGCAGAAAGTTTTGCATATTTTTTCCTTTAATAGCATTGTAGTTTGCATTTAGAAAGATTTTCAGCCAAGAAATTCTGATGTAAATCTAACCGCTTGTCCATTAATGATCATTAGTGTCACATCTAAGAGACAGTTCTGGTTGGTGTTATTTATTAAAAGCAATCAAAATGAGCCATTATGGTCCTAATTACAATATTTACTCAGATGGCCTTATTTATCCACACAAAAAAAATAATGCCAGACAGCTGCTAGAACTGCTACACCAGGCATTTAAGAAACATGAAATCCCCATACAGTGGAATGATGTCCTTGAAGAGAAACACATTTATAAAACACTTTGTTGATAATAATAGTAAAGACCATTGATTGTACTTTCATGTATATGCAGCAGGTGGAATGAGACACAAAAGAACTAAAAGAAGCTTCTCTTCTTGAAAAATGGTGGAACAGCATGGGTTACTGCCAGACACCAATCCCCAGATCAACTCTGGAGTAAGTAACTGTGTTGCTCACACTCCAGTGTCAGCTCTATTTTATCTGTTTTTGTGTTTTAAAATTTAGGACTTATTGAGTTTATTACTGAATTTAAACTATATTTGTTCTAATGTATTCATCATTTAGGTATTTTGTGGAGCATTTCAAAGCAGCCAGTCATTAAATTCATAGAAATAAAAATCTCATAAAATCTGTTTTTAAAACTGGACTCTGTATTAGAATTACTTGCAGCTTGGGGCCGGTGTATGGGATGAACCGGGGGGATGGGCGGGGAAGGGAGGTGAGAGGGGGCTTTAGCATGGGGAGATCGTGTACACCTGTGGCTGATTCATGTCAATGTATGGCAGAACCAATACAGTACTGCGAAATGGAATAAAGCATTAAACAAACAAACAAACAAAAAAGAATTTCTTGCAGCTTTACAATGAAGCCTGTGATAAATGTGCTCTTTTTTTCTTGGTTATAATTTTACATTAATTCTCACCTTTTTATCAGAGAAATGCATGTCGTTTTTTTAAGTTAAATTGTGAATTTTCTAAACAGAGATAGGCAGATCAGAGAGAGAGACAGACATCTCAGGAAAATCTTTAGAACCCAGAATTAACAACTATAGCCTGTCATCCTCCTTCCATGCCCCCAGGGAGCCTGTGTACATATCCAGGACCTGCCAGGATGCACCAAGGATGTCAGGAACCTCAGAATGCCATCTCCATCTTTTAAGATCTATGCTTCATTGTCAACCAGAAATCCCTCTTCCAGTTCCTCTAGAGAAGACAACTTTGCTCAAAGAAATATTTCCATACAGTTTAGGCAATTCCATTCATTCTCACAGAAGCACATCCTCTGAAGAGAACTAACTATGCTTTTCTATAATCAATGACAGCTAACCTTCATACATACATTTGCTCCTTCTAATAGCCAAGAAATGTCTTCATTCTGTGTCTTATTTAGGTTGAAATTTGGGATATCCCAGGAGCCTGGGCCTTAAGAAAAAAGACAGCAGTTTGATGGAGTGCCTGCTTTGACTGGGCACAGAGATTTGATATCTCAACAGATGGATGTTGAGATGGGCTTTGCATACCCACTGCCATCCAGGGATCCTTTATTTCAATCTAATAAGATGATCTATTTTTTAAAACACATAATTATTTTGTAAAACTGTCCAGGAGAGTTGGGGCAGGAATGAATAAAAACTAGCATACAAATACGCAAAGGCTTTTCAAAGTGAGAAAAATCAAGTAAAGACTCAACCTCAGGAACTGTCTCAGGTAGTCCCTCCCCTAGTTCTCGTGCTGTCTTAATCTTTATACAGCTGTGGAGAGAGGGCTTACAGAGGCCTTCCAGGACCAGAGTTCTCCACTAAGCTCCACAAACAGCAAGAAACGAGTAGCTTGATAAATTGCCAACGTATATGGGAAACGGTGCAGACTTCCCTTTAAAAACCTACAGAGTTACCATATGATCTAGCAATCTCACTACTGGGAATATATTTGGAGAAAACTCTAATTTGAAATAATACATGCACCCCTGTGTTCATAGAAGCACTATTTACAATACCCAAAACATGGAAGCAACCCAAATGTCCACGGACAGATGAATGGATAAAGAAGATGTGGGGTGTGTGTGTGTGTGTGTGT
>SJYC01004309.1:0-14512 GCA_006408675.1 Madoqua kirkii | reverse complement strand
ATTTATTCTAGAACTGCAGCAGGATATGCAACCTGAAACATAGCAGGCAAGGGAAATCTTTGCTCAAACATATACCTCTAAGACTATTTCAGTAGCCACAAGGCTTGTTGACTATAGACCAGCATTTGACAAGAGGTTATAAGTAAAGGCCTCTGCCCACCCACATTTACCGCCAGCCTACTTGCAAAGTAATTTAGTGTAATTAGTCTTGAGGATCAGGCTTAAATTCAAATCTAAACACCACTGTTTAAGCTAAATTTTGAAACTCTCTTAACTTGTTCTCTCATGTTTAAAAATCAGAATAATAATTCATACCAGTAGAACTATACAAAAAAGACCTTAATGACCCAGATAACCATAATGGTGTGATCACTCACCCAGACCCAGACACCCTGGAGTGTGAAGTCAAGTGGGCCTCAGAAAGCATCACTGCAAACAAAGCTAGTGGAGGTGTGGAGGTGGAGGTGATGAATTCCAGCTGAGCTATTTCAAATCATAAAAGATGATGCTGTGAAAATGCTGCACTCAATATGCCAGCAATTTGGAAAACTCAACAGTGCCTACAGGACTGGAAAAGATCAGCTTTCATTCCAAATAAGGGAAATGCCAAAGAATGTTCAAAATACTGCATAATTGCACTCATTTCACATGCTAGCAAAGTAATGCTCAAAATCCTTCAAGCTAGGCTTCAACAGTACATGAACCAAAAATTTCCAGATGTACAAACTGGATTTAGGAAAGGCAGAGGAATCAGAGATCAAGTTGCCAACATCTGCTGGATCATAGAAAAAGCTATAGATTTCCAGGAAAACATCTACTTCTGTTTCACTGACTATGCACAGTCTTTGACTGTGTAGATCACCAAAAACTGTGGAAAATACTTAAAGAGATGGGAATACCAGACCACTTTACCTGCCTTTTGAGAAACCTGTATGCAGTTCAAGAAGCAACAGTTAGAACTGGACATGGAACAACAAACTGAGGTTCAAAACTGGGAAAGTACTTCAAAGCTGTGTATTATCACCCTGCTTATCTAACTCATATGCAGAATACATCCTGTGAAACGCCAGCTGGATAAAGTACAAGCTGGAATCAAGATTACCGAGAGAAATATCAACCACCTCAGATATGCAGATGACACCACCCTTATGGCAGAAAAAGAAGAGGAATTAAAGAGCTTCTTGATGAAGGTGAAAGAGGAGAGTGAAAAAGTTGGCTTAAAACTCAACATTCAGAAAACTAAGATCATGGCATCTAGTCCCATCACTTCATGGCAAAGATGTGGGGAAACAATGGAGACAGTGACAGATTCTATTTTCTTGAGCTCCAGAATCACCGTGGACAGTGACTGCAGCCATGAAATTATAAGACACTTGCCCGTTGGAAGAAAAACAATGACAAAGCTAGACAGTTTATTAAAAAAACAGAGACATTACTTTGCCTACAAAGGTACGTATAGTAAAAGTTATGGTTTTTCCAGTAGTCATGTATGGATATGAGAGCTGGACAAGAATAAAGGCTGAGTGCCAAAGAATTGATACCTTTGAACTGTGTTGCTGGAAAAGACTCTTGAGAGTCCTTTGGACTGCAAAGAGATCAAACCAGTCAATACTAAAGGAAATCAATCCTGAATATTCATTGGAGGGACTGATGCTGAAGCTCCAATACTTTGGCCACCTGATGCAAAAAACTGACTCATTAGAAAAGACTCTGATGCTGGGAAAGATTGAAGCTTGAGAGTCCTTTGGACTGCAAAGAGATCAAACCAGTCAATACTAAAGGAAATCAATCCTGAATATTCATTGGAGGGACTGATGCTGAAGCTCCAATGCTTTGGCCACCTGATGCAAAAAACTGACTCATTAGAAAAGACTCTGATGCTGGGAAAGATTGAAGACAGGAGGAGAAGGGGATGACAGAGGATGAGATGGTTAGATGGCATCACCAACCAAAAGACATGAACTTGGGCAAACTCCAGGAGATGGCGAAAGACAAGGAAGCCTGGTGTGCTGCAGTCCATGGGGTTGCAAAGAGATGAGCGATTGAATATCATCAACAACAATTCATACCAGAGTTGTTGTAAGAATTAGAAAACATCTTTGACCAAACAAATACCTTTTTAGAATCCTCACTTTTATCACCAAGAGAACTGCCAATTTGTCTTTCAAAAAGTTTGCATGTGTCCCTCACATGTCATTGAATCTCTCAGAAGAATTGTGACATCTTCCAGCAATGTGCCAAGGGAATCTTGGCCACAGTGGGGCTCATCACCAAGGTACTGGGAGGCCAGTTGTGTTATGCTCATAATGAGACTATATTTCACTAAGTAAAAGGATTTATGTAGTTTCCAGAAATACTTAGCTTGCTTCTAGGCTGGGGTCTTTTTTTTATGTTACTCTCAGACCTCCTTCTCAAATAACTTTAAAGAAATTACCTTTGACTATCTCATATTCTGAAGATTCCAATCTAACATGTTGTTCTGATAATATATGGAGCAGCCTCTTTGATTGCCCTGGTCCCCATTAGGAATTTTGTTTCGTCTACTGAGAATATGGTTTATGCACAGAAAATATTGCACTTATTTGATGATATAGGCCATAAAATATAAAATATAAAAAACATGTATTTCCTATCAAACCATTTAATAAGCATACAATGATGATTGCTATCACTAGCAATCCTAAAAGAAGCAGACTCTTGAATTCAAGTTTTAAAACTCATATAATGTACCAGAAGCTAGTATATTTAACCACCATCACTCACTGAGTTTCCCCTGTGTCAAGCTCTCTGCTAAGCATGTTTATGCCCATATTCTCTCATTTAATCATCATACCTATTCTTTGATGTTGGTAAAAACAAATCCTATTTTCCAACTTGCAAAACTGCAGGGTAAAGCTAACTTGTCCAAGGTTCCTTCACGAAGAAGTGGTGAGTTCAGAACTTAAACCCTGAAATCTAGATTTGAAGTCTAAGATTTCTCATGCTACCATTTCATGTTTCCTACTATTGAATTCAGCAGATGGTAAAATCTTTACTCTTATAACTTGAGCAAGTAGGGGTGTAGGATCTCATTTTCTGACTAATATACAGCAACAGACATTATCATACAGGAGGATAACTTCATGACCTATTTATAACACAAAATAAAGATGCATCCCAAATAGTCTGTCAAATGATGAAAAATCTAGATCTTAATCTCTCTAGAGATCAACCGGTTCCAACAGAACTCTAAACTTCTGGAGTCTCCACTTAGAATGATTTTTGTGTGTGTTTGTATCATGGTCCAGTTTTACATCAACTGCTTACACATAGTAAGTTTTTCTCACTCACCAATTACTCCCAACTCTTGACTTTTCCTCCAAAACTGTTTCTGTTTACAGGCATACCTTATTTTATTGCATTTCACTTTACTGTACGTCATAGATATTCAGATATTGCATTTTTTACACAATGAAGGTTTGCAGCAGTCCTGCACTGAGCAAGTCAATCAGCTCCATTTCTCCAACATCATCTGCTCAGTTCAGTTCAGTTCAGTGACTCAGTCGTGTCCGACTCTTTGCAACCCCATGAACTGCAGCATGCCAGGCCTCCCTGTCCATCACTATCTCCCAGAGTTCACTCAGACTCACATCCATCGAGTCAGTGATGCCATCCAGCCATCTCATCCTCTGTCATCCCCTTCTCCTCCTGCCCGCAGTCCCTCCCAGCATCAGAGTCTTTTCCAATGAGTCCACTTTTCGCATGAGGTGGCCAAAGTACTGGAGTTTCAGCTTTAGCATCATTCCTTCCAAAGAAATCTCAGGGTTGATCTCCTTCAGAATGGACTGGTTGGATCTCCTTGCAGTCCAAGGGACTCTCAAGAGTCTTCTCCAACACCACAGTTCAAAAGCATCAATTCTTCGGCGCTCAGCCTTTTTCACAGTCCAACCCTCACATCCATACATGACCACAGGAAAAACCATAGCCTTGACTAGACGGACCTTAGTTGGCAAAGTAATATCTCTGCTTTTGAATATACTATCTAGGTTGGTCATAACTTTTCTTCCAAGGAGTAAGCGTCTTTTAATTTCATGGCTACAGTCACCATCTGCAGTGATTTTGGAGCCCTCAAAAATAAAGTCTGAAATGTTTCCACTCTGTCCCCATCTATTTCCCATGAAGTGATGGGACCAGATGCCATGATCTTTGTTTTCTGAATGTTGAGCTTTAAGCCAACTTTTACACTCTTCTCTTTCACTTTCATCAAAAGGCTTTTTAGTTTCTCTTCACTTTCTGCCATAAGAGTGGTGTCATCTGCATATCTGAGGTTATTGATATTTCTCCCAGCAATCTTGATTCCAGCTTGTGTTTCTTCCAGCCCAGCATTTCTCATGATGTACTCTGCATAGAAGTTAAATAAGCAGGGTGACAATATACAGCCTTGACATACATTTTGGTAATTCTCACAATATTTCAAAACATCCACTAGCAAAAAGATGATGATCCACTGATGACTCAGATAATAGGTAGCATTTTTTTTTTAGGAAAAAAGGATTTTTAATTAAAGTAGGTAATTTTCTTTTTAGACAGAATGCTATTTCACAGGTAATAGACTATAATATGGCTTCCCAGGTTGCGCTAGTGGTAAAGAACCCTTCTGCTAATAAAGGAGTCTTAATCAATCTTGATTCCAGCTTGTGTTTCTTCCAGCCCAGCATTTCTCATGATGTACTCTGCATAGAAGTTAAATAAGCAGGGTGACAATATACAGCCTTGACATACATTTTGGTAATTCTCACAATATTTCAAAACATCCACTAGCAAAAAGATGATGATCCACTGATGACTCAGATAATAGGTAGCATTTTTTTTTTTAGGAAAAAAGGATTTTTAATTAAAGTAGGTAATTTTCTTTTTAGACAGAATGCTATTTCACAGGTAATAGACTATAATATGGCTTCCCAGGTTGCGCTAGTGGTAAAGAACCCTTCTGCTAATAAAGGAGTCTTAAGAGATGCAGGTTCAATCCCTGGGTCGAGAAGATCCCCTGGAGGAGGAAATGGCAACCCACTCCAGTATTCTTGCCTGGAGAATCCCATGGACAGAGAAGCCTGGTGGACTATAGTCCTTGGGGTCGCAAAGAGCTGGACACAATTGAAGCGACTTAGCATGCATGCAAGCTACAGTATAGTGCAAACATAATTTTATAGCCACTGGGAAACCAAAAAATTCATGTGACTTGCTTTATTGCAATGTTGGTTTTATTGTGGTAGACTGAAACCAAAGTTTCAGTATTTCTAGGATCTGCCTGTATTTTCATAAATAGGTTTCACAATCAGAAACACAAAGAGAATCATGGCAATGCTGATTCCCCCCTCCAGGGATAGTTCCAGAAGGCCCGCTTCAGACCTTTCGCTTGCTTTTCAGACAAGAGCGGAAATAATTGAGCTGCACTAGGTCTATTTTTATGAAATTATTCTGAAGAACATTCATTAAGTTGGGAAGATTCTACCTTACCCTTCTCCATGGGTATGCTAAATGAGGACAGCGGTTTGTGAAAAAAGCAGTCACGAGCTTTTAAAATCGCCACCTTTCATACAATAGTTGATTTCTTACATGTGTCAGTGGACCTGCTCTCAAAGCCCAAACTTAAAAGAAAAGCAGCCATTGATAGCTCAACTTTAATAACAATTCTCTACAGTGTCAGAGCTATATGACATGCTCAAAAAAATCCTTATAAACATATAAATTCACATCGTAAAAGCAATGTCAATTATTAAACTATGGGGCTATCTGTCCATTGGAGGGACATTTGTCTTTGTGATGAGTCATTAAAATGCAGTCCTGATTGTGAGGTGGACTCATGCAACATGCGATTCTGTACCAGGGCTCTTTTGTATCCTGAGATTTGCAGAGTCACCTCAGCAGCTTTCACAGATGCAACTGGTTTAGGGCAGCTAGAAGAGTCTCCACACCAAAGAGGTTAGCTCAAATCCCAGATCTGCTGGTAGACTTCACTTCATTTCAATATATTTCCTCATCTCCAAAATGTGTGGGTTGGACAAGATGATTTCTAAGGTCCTCCAGAAGCCTCAAGCTCTAAGGCTTCTTCTACCCCACCCCACTCCCCATCCCACACATACATCACTTCTTCCCTTCCCATTGCAAACACTGCAGGAAATGAGGGTAACTACTCAGACTGGTCTGAGGAATAGACTCCACGATATTGATGGGGCCACATTCCCTGCTGAGCAGAGGCTCCAAGCAGTGAACGCACTCTTGGGAGTGGGATGAGCCTGGCAGCAGCTCTCCTTCCCTGCTCTCAGCCACGCAGCTAAAGTGGAAAGCTGGCCCAGTGGTTGTTTTCTGCACTTCTCTGCTCTCTTCTTTTCTGTCCACAGCAGAGCCCAAATCTGTGTGCAGCCTAGGTTAGTTTAGGCACTGAATTGTAAAACACTTGTGTTTTGCCTTGTAGTCTCTCCCCCCTCCCTCTCTCTGTAGTTCTAGTCCCCTACTGCTGGTAGATATGACAGACTGGGAATAACCATCTGGGGGAAAGTGAGACATTAGGCTGATACAGTCCTCTTAGCTTTCCCAGAGTTCTACAGAGACCTCAAGCTCAAATCCACATTTAAACATGTAGTTCTGTCAACTTACTTTCTGCATGTTCCACAGGGATGTACCTTCCCAGAAAACCATCCAGGGAGGAGAGGAGTTGGGCTGAAGTAAGAGGCAAAAACTCTCATTTCCTTGGCTCTGACATTCTAGTTTTACCAATGATGCCATATCGACAAGACTACTGGGAGAATACCCTTTGATTTCAGAAACAAATATAGACAAGTATTTTATCAGAAGTTAGCTTATACCCTAATATAGAGTTTGCATAAAATAGAAGCTATTCATCTGACAAAATTCTTTGGTCTGAACTAGTTAACATAATGTTCAAGCCTCTTTTTCTCTGAGTATATCCAGCTCTATCACTTTCTTTTATTATATGTCTCTCCCTGTCTCACACACACACATACATACACACACTGCAGTATGACCGTGTAGGTACATCAACACATCACATTGAAGGGACTGAGAATTTACTCCTTCTCAGACAAGCCACCTGAATCAAGGAGCCTGCTTGGAAGGTCCAAAGAAGAGAGAATACCATTGGTCCCAGTTTTTCCTGTCCACAGCCTATATATACATCTTTTAACAAACACACACAGCATTTGGGTTGCACACCCTAGCATTTTCCCAACCAGTGGGGGCTGGGCATCTCAGATTGAGCTACTTCAGTTGTGAAGACTGCTTCTTGAGGACATGCTCCTGGTCTGAGAAAACACACTAGCTGGAGGCAGCTGCCTGCTTGCCCAGTGGCGCTCGGGACACCCTCCTCACCAGCCAAGTCACATTGAACTCCCTGCCAACCTTTCCCTGAGGGCTGTGACTCATTACTAATGAAGCCTGTCACAAAAACCCTATCATTTCCACACCATTGACTGGAACCTAAACACTGCTTTGGGTGTAGAAGAAAAAGAAAAGAAAGTTGAAAAAATACTCCACTGCCACCTTCTCAGGCAGTTATGAAAAGTCAACTGAAAGATTATGTCTGGCTTCCCAGAGAAGAAAGGAGAAAGAGGAAACGACAAAAGACATTCAAGAGCTATCAAATTCCAGAGTCCCTTCTGTAAGTCCTTTCTTGCCCTAGTGATAATGAATGCAGGCTGTGTTGAAGATTTCTCATTTTTCCTAACACTCCCTGAGTAATTCCCAAGCTGTTGTCATTAAGTGACTCTGATGTTTTCTGATGCACAAACACATTTATAGTAATTAGATAGGGAAGACTTTTTACCATCCCATAATTGTCATGCTAGAGCCCAGTAGAGGAAGCAGAGGAGTCTCTTCAGTGAAAGTGGCTGCTCTCTTGCATCATCTTTTTTTGCAAGCAGAAGGTGAGATCCAGGGTACGATGACAAGGTAGCAAAAACCCAGGGCAGAGCTGGCTCCCCAGAGAATGCAGAGAGGGAGAGCCATGCCAGGGACCACCCTCTGCACCAGAGCAGAAGAGAAAAGGGAAGATGTGAACTCTATGCCATAGAGACTGTCCCATCTCACCTCAGTGCTGGGCCAAGGTTCTTGGTGACACTGCATTCCTTAGGATGACATGAGCTAAGCTAAGTATTACTTTCTGGAGTAATCACATGTGTTTCTTATCCCATCTGGTTTTCTCAACCTGCAAAGGCAAACACAAATATCTAGAGCTCCTGTATATACTCTGCTGCCCTGGCCAAGACTGGTTCCAATGATTTTGTTACATGTTGTAAAAATATTGTATATGTGTGCTTAGTCACTCAGTTGTGTCCAAAATATCACATATTCAGAGAAAAATCAATTATGCAGAATGGTATATGATATAAAATTCCTCTCCTTATCACCTGAGTCGCCCAAGTGCCCTTACCACTTGGGTAACCACATTTCATAGTTTATATCCTTTAAGAAATGATTTACAAACTGCAACTGACTCTATAGATGATACTTCTTTAAATATTCAAATGAGAATCACACAAAGCACACTGTTCCATCACTAGCTTTTTTTAACTTCATGTATTTGAACATTTTTCCATATCAGTACACTCAGATCTAATTCACTCTTTTTAAAAACTGAATATTGTCTGGGCAGACTGTAATTTAATGAGTCCTCTTGTAAGAGACCATGGGGTGACTATCCATTGCTTATTATTATAAGCCAAGCTGCAGGCAAATTGTTTGCACACATATCTTTGTGTATCTGTGCAAGCAGATCTTAAAGAAGAGGAACCCTATGCTAAAAAAAAAAGTATGTACGTTGTAAATTTTGATAGATGAAATCAGATTGCTCTTAACAATAACTGAAGGTAAAGTGTTTGCTTTTCTACAACCTGGCCAATTCCAGTATTCACTACTAAGTGAAAATGGTATTTAATGTTTTAATCTCCATTATAAATCTTCAGTGCACATTTACAGTGCTGTATTTGTACACACACAGAAACACATTTCTTCCATGAACTACTTATTCATATCCTTGATTCACTGTCCATTTACTCTTGATTTGTAAGAATATCCTCAAATATATATGAAATATAATATCTTTATCATACGTATTCATGTTTTCCCACATTTTCTTTGAATTTTTTTGTTTACAAGTATTGTTAACATTCTAAAGTTTTATATATTTTAAACATAACCCAATTTATCAACTTTGTGCTTTATAACTTCTGGGTTTTATACCAGAGCCCAAGAGTTTCCCCACTCCAAAATTACTTTTTTTAATTAGCAGTGTTTTCTTCCAGTACTGTCATTCCTAATTCTTTAAGTATAAATGTTTTAATAACTTGGGATTTATTCTGGTGTAAGACATGAAGTAAGGATCTAGCTATGCAATGTTTCCAAGTTTCCTGTTGTCCAAACATAATTTATTACAAAATCTAATTTTGCCTTACTAATTCTAAATACTATCCACCATGTCAAATCTGAAAACAAATTCAGGTCTGTTTCTAGACTCTGTAATCTGTCTCATTGATTTTGTATTCCTACCTTGATTATAAACTGATTTAATTACTCTAACTTTATTATGCATTTGAATAGTTGGTAGGATTAATCTTTTCTTATAATTCTTCTCTAGTGTACCTTATTCTCAGGCTAGGAAAGTTGCAGGCAGACTCCGTCTTCAGGGGTAACAGCCTGGGTTTGTGATGCCTGTTTTTCAGTTCTGTGAAAAGCCACCTGAGTGAGTCTTTTGGTGGTGTGATGCCCACCCACGGCTCTGGGGAGGATATAATTGCAGGCCCAAATGCAATCTGCTCCATCTGAAGAAGCCAAGGGGTCTGTTTAGAAGCTAAGTTGGGCAGATCTTTGAACAGATCAATGTTTCTACAGTTTACCTGGCCCACAGAAAAATCTTTCTTCCCTAAGTACAGATTTATAATGTTGTATAACAGCGTGCGCTCGAGTACATGTGTGAGAGTACAATGTGTCTCTGTCAGCATTTGTGGCAAGGAGTTGCAGAGATGGGAGGAAGAGCCAGCATCACAGCGGAGCCTGTGTGGAGTCTTGATGCTCTCTTCACCTGCAGTGCCAGTGGTAAGTGTTAGCTACGCGCTCAGTCCGACTCTTTGTGACTCCATGGGCTGCAGTGCCCGCAGGCTCCTCTGTCCATGTGATTCTCTATGCAAGAGTACTGGGGTGGGTAGCCATTCCCTTCTCCAGGGAGCTTCCAACCCAAGGATCAAACCTAGATCTCTGGCATGGCAGACAGATTCTTTACTAAGTCTGAGCCGCCAGGGAAGCCCCAGAGAGAAGATAAAAAAGAACAGGCAGGGACTGGCGCTGTCCATCCTCAGCCTGGGCTCTCCATTCCACAGTTGGTGTCATGAACAACTGAATAGGAAGATGCATATGGCTAAACTGCGGGCTTCTGATTTATTCTGGAGCCTTCAGAGAAAACCTTATTCCTGTGGTTATTTTTATCTCTGCTGTTCCTACAAGCCCACACTGACCTTTCAGTTCTACCCTTCACTGTATAGATTAGCAGACCAAAGCCCTCACCCTTCTATGCTGCCCTTAGATGGCCTTTGGAGGACTCATTCAATTTACAGATTTGGGAAGACCCTTCTGTCACCCTACAGACAACTTTTTAACACCATTCCCACTTAAAGCTATCTGCTCCTTAAGCACCCAGGAAAAGCCATCTTTTGGCTCTACTGCCCTTTGCCCTCCTGAGTTCACTCATCCATCACATAAGCATTTATTAAGCATGTGTCTATCATATACACAACCTTATACCATGAACAGTAGAGATTATGATGATTAGCTTTCATTTTATTTTGAAATAATTTCCAAATGCATTACATCATCTAATCCTAAGTAGAAAAAAAGGCCTATGTCTTAAAATAAATTTAAGACTCTTTGGGAAACAATATATTCCATGCCAGTGTTAAAAACATAATAAACTTGATACTTTTGTTATGTTTTACAAAATAAGAAAATTAATGGGAGTTAACAGGAGGTCAGCTTAACCTTAGAAGGATTCTTAGAGGAGTTGACTCATAGTGTTTTTTCTTTAATTTTAGAGATGAATATAAGTGAATTTTTTTAAGTTAGTTCTCATATAATCATGGTATGGAAATTTTGGAAAATGAAAAATGAAACACCACAATCCTAGCTGATATTATTAGCATGGATAAGAAAAACTAATGGAATAGAGTACTGCTGCTGCTGCCGCTGCTGCTAAGTCTATTCAGTCATGTCCGACTCTGTACGACGCCATAGATGGCAGCCCACCAGGCTCCCCCGTCCCTGGGCTTCTCCAGGCAAGAACACTGGAATGGGTTGCCATTTCCTTCTCCAATGCATAAAAGTGAAAAATGAAAGTGAAGTCACTCAGTCGTTTCCGACTTTTAGCGACCGCATGGTCTGCAGCCTACCAGGCTCCTCCGTCCGTGGGATTTTCCAGGCAAGAGTACTGGAGTGGGGTGCCATTGCCTTCTCTGGGAATAGAGTACTAGTGAATACTAACTATGAATACTAACTACTAGTGTTTAATAGTTAGTATGTTAATATACTAATATACTAACTATTGACTACAAGCAATACTAATGTTTCCTTTCATTAATTTTTCCTTCTATCCTTAGGTAAATATACAGGTATGTCTATCTACATATATAATTTAATATTCTGATTTTTAGATAACATTAGGGCTTCCCTCATAGCTCAGTTGGTAAAGAATCCACCTGCAATGCAGGAAACCCTGGTTCAATTCCTGGGTCAGGAAGATCTCCTGGAGAAGGGAAAGGCTACCACTCCAGTATTCTGGGCTGGATAATTCCATGGACTGTATAATTCATGGGGTCAAAAAGAGTTAGACACAACTGAGTGACTTTCACTTTCAGGATGTGAATATCTATATGCTACCTCAGAGTGTTGTTAGCCATCATTCTGACACTTGTATCACAGTACAGTGAGTGACTATATCAGATGTACCATATAAATATTGCTCTATCGCTAAACATATAGAGTTTTCCAACTTTTCAACTATTTGGAGCAAAATATTACTTCCATATTGTTGTTTCCATTAAGTTACCTATAGGAAACCACTTTGTCTGTCTGTTTTTAGGAAACCTATTTTGAATAATGCATCTTTTGAGTCTGAGCTTTCTTGCTGAAACTAAGAGAAGTCTTTGCAAAATTAAAATGATTAAAATCTGAATGAAGATTTTTGCTGCAAGTTTCACTAATTTAAATCTACATCCATTCTTAAGTGACTAGTCCTTTTCCACAAGTTTTTCTGATGACTTTGTTACTCTGCCAGGTAGATAACATATTTTTTCTGTCAACATTTTGTTATACAAACACAAAACCATTAACTTCAATAAGACATGCTAATAAAAGTTGTGGTATCTTTAAGAACTAAACAAAAAATGAATCAGTAGTGACACTAAAGCATTTTCGCAGGGCTGAGTAAACAGTACAAATTCTGGACCTGTGGGATCATTCTGGCGCACTGAAGACAGATTTAAGAACACATTTTCCTGAGCAATCCAATAGATTTGCTCCATTTCTGTCTAGTTTCTGTCTCTTTTCCCCAAGCCTGTTTGTATGCAAATCAGAAATGTCACTGATTCCCCACCTGCAAAGCACCATTTTGCTATTCCTTTAATTAACCAGCCCTCTTGAATCACCTTTTACTTTCCTCCCACATTGTTCTAATTCTATCCATAGATCCTCTTGTGGAGAGGTTCACAGTACCTGCTAGCATCCCATTTGGTGGTAGATTTTATAAGTGAAAGCAAATCAACACTTTTGTTACAGTTAAAGTTTCACATCCAGAGATGTGTACCCTGGGCTCCCTGCAATAACTTATATACATCTTTTTCATGCATGAAGTTTCAATGCAGATCATTTTCAAAGTGGAGAAATGGGCAGTGATTAAAGACATAAATGCTGCAGGATTGAATTCCTCCAACATAAAAAATAAAATAAAATAAAAATCCACAGTATACGTGCATTTTAAAATATTTCTATGTAAATTTCAGGATTTCAGATATGAGTAGGAACACTTCACAAGATTTGTTAGCTACTTCAATTCTATATACAAAGAAGATTGGAGAACAAATGTTTTCTAAGTTTAATGTTCCAAAAGAAATACATGTTTACTATAAATGTCAAAGTTTACAAAAGAACACAAAGAAAAAAATCCAGCAATAATATTTTAATCCTCTCTGTCCAAAGACTCAAACTATTAATATGATTTTTTTATAAAAATAGAATCATACTCTACATTATAATTTGAAATCATGCATTTTTCAATTAATAGTATACTGTGAACAATTTCCTATGTTATTAGTGTCCTCAGTTCATTTCAGTCGCTCACTCATGTCCGACTCTTTGTGACCCCATGAATAGCAGCACGCCAGGCCTCCCTGTCCATCACCAACTCCCGGAGTTCACTCAGACTCATGTGCATCGAGTTGGTGATGTCATTCATCTATCTCATCCTCTGTCGTCCTCTTCTCCTCCTGCCCCCAATCCTTCCCAGCATCAGAGTCTTTTCCAATGAATCATCTCTTCGCATGAGGTAGCCAAAGTACTGGAGCTTCAGCTTTAGCATCGTTCCCCCCTAAAACATGATTTTTGTCTTGCTCAATATATAAGTATACAATATACTACAGATTATTTAATTACTGTTTTTTATCAATTGTGAAGGGTTTTTTTTTTTCTTTTCCAATGAATCATCTCTTCGCATGAGGTAGCCAAAGTACTGGAGCTTCAGCTTTAGCATCATTCCCCCCTAAAACATGATTTTTGTCTTGCTCAATATATAAGTATACAATATACTACAGATTATTTAATTACTGTTTTTTATCAATTGTGAAGGGTTTTTTTTTCTATTATCAGTAACTGTAATTACAATCTTACATAAATTTTTTTCACATCTCTTATTATTTCCTTAGGAGAGATTTCTGCAAATCTAGAAAACTTAGAAAAATTCCTAGTTTTGCTGCTCAAATTATACAAACAACTTTAGGAACTTTTAGTAAATATCTTGTGTTGCTCATGAAGAACTTATCATTCTTTTAATCTATGAAAATGTACTACATATATTCCTTCCTACATTAAAACTTTTAAAAATCAAGTGTGATATTGTTAACTAACATCTAAAATAATCTATTTGCCTGTGTATTCATTCCCTTTACATTTTAATCCTTTTGTTTCTGTAAAACTTATGCACATAGAAAAGTAACATTTTGTCCTATCAACCTTATAACTGGAAGAGGCCCACAGTTCATTTCTTCCTTAATGTTTAATCCCTTCAAGCAAATACTGTGCTCTCCCAGGAAGAGACTTCAAGATGAAAATGGAAAATCACCACTTCTGTTTGAACACAAAAAACAGAAGGACTTTAAAAGAGAGGGGACACACGTATACGTATGGCAGAATCATTTTGCCGTATAGAAGAAACTAACACAACATTGTAAAACAACTGTGTGTGTGTGTGTCTGTGTGT
>SJYC01004303.1:0-19616 GCA_006408675.1 Madoqua kirkii | reverse complement strand
AAACTATCACATTTACAATAACAACAAAGAAAATGAAATAGAAAAGTAAAAAGAAATATGCAGTAATACAAATTATAAAGCTCTACCAATACACAAAAATTAACTCAAAATGTATTAAAGACTTGAACATAACACCTGAAACTGTAAAATTTCTAGAATAAAACAAAGGCAGTAAGCTCCTTGAAGTACATAGATCTTGGTAATGATTTTTCAATCCGATACTAAAAATAAGAATAACAAAAACAAAAATAAACTGGGACTATATCAAATTGCAAAGCTTGTGCATAACAAAGACATTTATTAACAAAAAGACAACCTGAGCATGGGAAAAAATATTTGCAAATCATATATCTGGTAAGGATTTAATATCTAAAATATATAAAGAACCCACACAACCCAATAACAAAAAACCAAACAATCCAATTTTAAATGCACAGAGGATATGAATAGACATTTTTGCAAACAAGGTGTACACATGGTCAACAGATACATAAAAAGATGCTCAATTTCGCTAACCATCAGAGAAATGCTAATCAAAATCACAGAGAGATATTACTCATACCTGTTAGCATGCCTGTTATCCAAAAGACAAAGTGTGACAATGTGGAGAAAAAGAAACTTTGTGTACTATTGGTGGAATGTAAATTGGCACAGCCATTAAGGAAAATGAAGTATGAAGGTTACATGTGATATGTACTACCATATGATCCAGCAATTCCACTTCTGGGTGTTTAGCTAAAGACAAAAACACTAGCTCAAAAAGATATATGTTCCCTGTGTTCACTGCAGCATTATTTTCAATTGCCAAGATACAGAAGCAACATAAGTGTCCATCAATAAATGAATGGATTAAAATATTTGATACTGTAATATATATGCATACCATGTTAATATTCTAGGCATTAAAAAGAAGGAAAGCTGGCCCTTTCTGACAACATGGATAGCATTCAAGGGCATTATGCTTAGTGAAGTAAGTCAGGTATGATCTCACTTACATGAGAAATCTAAAAAAAAGCAAAACAGAAAAGTCTGTCTCATAAATATAGAGAACAGTTTGACGGTTGTTAGAGGTGAGGAGTGGGTATGGGTGAAGGGGTAAAGGGGATTGAAAGGTACAAATTTCCAGTTAAAAAATAAGTGATGGGAAGTAATGTACAGCATGGTGACTATTTAATAATATTGTATTGCACATCTGAAAGTTGCTGAGAGAGTAGATCTTAAAAGTTCTCATCACAACAAAAGAAACTTTCTTACTATGGAAGGTGACAAATGTCATTACTGTGGTGATCATTTCACAATGTATACAAATACTGAATTATTCTCTTGTACACTTGAAACTAATACAATATTTTCTCAATTATACTTCAGTAAAAATAAATTTAAAGACATACCTTGTTTCTGGATGGAAAGACTTGGTGTTGTAAAGATGTCAATTCTCTTTAAAATAGACTACCAGTTGTATGCAGTTCCAATCAAAATCCAACAGGATTATTTTACAACATAACGAAAATTACTTTCAAGTTCATCTGCAAAGACCATAACAAAAATGAGAAAGGAATGGAAGGAAGAGGACACATGTTCTCCCGATTAGGTAGTACAGCTTGCATTTAGCAATAGTGGTAACAACAACAACAACAGCAACAATGTAGGAAAAGACAGACTGCCAAGGCGCAGGGCAGAAAATTCCAGAAGCAGCCTCGAGTATCATGAGAGTATTATTGATTTGCAAACTCGGGAACTTCCTGGGTGCAATGTGAAATTGCCCACTGCTGCCCCCCATGTAAAGGCAAGCCACTGCCTATTGGTGGGTGGCAAGTTTGATAAGGAAGGAACCTCACAATGCTTGTTGTGGGTGGCTGCCAAATGAGGGGCTCTCTGCACCTGCCCCCAGAATCCTAAAGGTTTATATAGAGGTCTGAACTGAATTCAGTCATGTACACACTCCAGATGGTCTCAGCACACAACTCTCTCAAAGCTGTGTCCTTTGAGGGCTTCCAGGCGGGGAGGGCAGGTGGTACATGCATTCTGAGGATAAAGGAGGAGGTGGCGAGCCTCTGATTGTCCAGATTCAGCTTGCAGGTCAATTGTCACATTCTCTCTGTGACCTCCTCCAAAATATGTGTGATAAATGTGGCATTTCAAATCACAGGGGAAACAGTTGCTATCCACACATAATTTGGGGACAAGTGGAATCTTAAGGGAAAAATTAAATGTCATAAATTCAATTCCAGTTAGATTAAAAATTTTAATAAATGTCAAAAGTGAAACAAAAGTCTAAGTAAACACTTTTAAAAACAATAGAGTAGAACAAGCATCTCCTAACTTGACACCAAAGCCAGAAACCATAGGAGAAAATGAATTTACATAGAAATTAAATACTTCCTGGCAGCAAAAACAAAATAACACAATTACAGAGGTGTGAAAGATTTAGGAAAAACTATTTAGTAACACACAGGATGGACAAAGAGCCCTTACAAATGAACTATAAAAAATGGTCAAAGACTATGAATAATAAATTCACAAAAGGAGAAATTAAAATGGACAAAAAGTGGGAAAAGATGTTCAGTGTCATTATTTTCCAAAACACAAACAAGAACGACAAAAAAGAAATCTTTTTAAACCATAGGACTAGGGTCCGATGAATGACAAAAACAAATGTTGGTATGGAGGAGGCAGATTTTTACCCCCACCCTCTTAGGATTTTTCAGCATGGCCTGAGAATTAAACTGACATAAGATAGATTAAGGGAGAAAAGTATACACACTCATATTAAAACTTACATGACATGGGAGCCTTCATAGGGAATGCAGAGTAAAAGAAATAGCAGAACCTACATGCTTTTATGGAGAAGGCAATGGCACCCCACTCCAGTGCTCTTGCCTGGAACATCCCATGGACGGAGGAGCCTGGAAGGCTGCAGTCCATGGGGTTGCGAAGAGTCGGACACGACTGAGTGACTTCACTTTCACTTTTCACTTTCATGCATGGGAGAAGGAAATGGCAACCCACTCCAGTGTTCTTGCCTGGAGAATCCCAGGATGGGGGAGCCTGGTGGGCTGCCGTCTACGGGGTCGCACAGAGTCGGACACGACTGACATGACTTAGCAGTAGCACATGCTTTTATATTAGCCCGAAGAAAAGGAAGCAGTTGTGAAAAGTGGTTCAGTGGCTCAGTCGTGTCTGACTCTTTGCCACCCCATGAACTGTAGTCCCTCAGGCTCCTCTGTCCACGGGATTCTCCAGGCAAGAATACTGGAGTAGGGTGCCATTTCCTTCTCCTTGTGAAAAGTAACTAAACAATCTAGAGAGGTTAAAAGAAGAAAAGAATTATTTGAACAAGGTCTGTGTGTACAGATGTCTTTCTGCCTCAGTTCTGTGTCTTTGGTGATAAGAACATCTTCCTTTCTCCTAGTACAGAAAGGGCACCTTTCACAAGGGAGTTTTATCTCCTGCTTTCAGGAATAAAAAGGAGGGTCTGAATGCCCATCTTGCATCTGCCATTTCTCAAGTGACTTTAATGCAAAATAATCAATAAATCATGTATTATGGAGTGAAACACTCTGAACTCCTTCATCAGCAAAGGAAAAAGAAAACTGGCATTTTCCAAAACTTTTGATATAAGTAAGAATGGATACAGCCTTTCTAGAAGGCACTTCATCAATCCATACCAAATTATAATGGCACATCTGATTCAGTCCAAAGATGTCATATGTAGAAATTCTCCACAAAAAGACAGGTACAAAATGGTAGGGGTTGGGGGAAAGGTATCAACATGCCCATTGTTTTAATCATGATTAAACAACACTGAAATGAGACAAAACAGAAGTCCATCATTGGGTGACTGGTAAAGTAAATGAGAGACTCTGTTATCATCAAAATAAAAGAATGTAGTTTTACATCTTTTGAGATAGAAACATGAAGTTAGCACATTTTTGACTGGTGGAATAACAGGCTGTAGTAGAGGATGAATGCAATTATAAAGCATATGTCCACATATCTATACGTGCATCCATGTACCTTTAGAAATCTGAATGTTTATCTCTGGGTGGTTACATTTGGTGATTCATGAGCTAAATAGGTTTTTCTAATTTGATATTTACTTATTGAGTAAATGAGTATGTATCATCTTAACTATTAAATATTAAGCTTTTTCAAAATCACTTTACCAACCAGTTCCCAACCCTACTTAAGCTTGTCCCTCCCTCGACACTAATACTACCACATTTTGTCAATACTAAACTGCATTTTCTTTCTCACTAGGAAGCATCTTAAAATGTATGGCACTTCACAAAGGTTTTTGGCCAGGAGACTGGCCAAGATGACATAGTTATCACTGCCTGTGCAAACTTGCTTACAGTTATTCTTATTGTCATCACTTCAGTTAATTACAGACATCACTGGCACTGCATCTGTTGAGTATAACTGGCATTCACAATTGCTTTGGTTACTCTTGTTACATAGCTAATCACCTCAAAACTCGATGGTTTAGAACAACAGCAATCATCTTATCATCTCACAGTTTCTGTGGGCCAGGAATTCAGGAAGTCTTGACTGGATGCTTCCAGTTAAAACATCTCTCATGAGATTGCAGTCCCAGATTGGCTGGAACCAGAACAAGTGAGGCAGAGGGAGCAGAAGCAGCTGGAAACTGGCCATGCATCGATCTCTCTTCACTGGTCCCAAGACTTCTGCATGGAATCCTCCTGGGTTGTACTAGCTTGGGTTCCTCCAAACACGGCAGCCAGGCACCAGCCAGACTGTTAACATGGAAGCTCTGGGCTCCAGAGCAACTATTCAAGCAAATAAGGTGGAATTTACATTCTCGTTTTCAGAGCTGGCTTCAGAAGTCATGAGGCACCACATCAGATGCTGTCTATCGGTTACAAGCAAGTCACAAAAGAGCCTAGATGCAAGCGAGGAGAAACTAGACTTCCCCCCTTAGTGTGGCAATCGTGAGGTGCCAGAAGCACATGTTGGGCAAGAGCTGTTATCACAATCACCTTTGGGGAAAAAATATTTGCCACAAAATGTTTTCCAAAAATTATACTTTTGTTTAGTATTGAAATGTGAAGTTATCATAAATCCGAAAAGTACTACATGACAAAAACAAATTCCTTGTATATGTCTAACAGAGCTCTTTCAGTAGGTGTAATACAAACATTTCAAGTGACAAGGGAACAGTGTCTCATAGTTTAATTGGCAGAATTTATTCTTCCTTGGGGTCTGTTGCAGAGATGTCTTCCATTCATCTGCTTCCCACACTCTTCCTGAGGCTTAAGTGTGCCCTCTGTGGATGTGTTCCTGGGCCCACTGGCTTCAGGCTGGGCTGGACCACTGGAGCAGCCTGGCAGGAGACCAGGGGGCAGAAGGGAGGGAAGGAGGGTCAGGGCAGAGCAGAGCACGCGCTCACATAGTTCTCGCCCCGTGAGCTCACCTGAGTCTGGTGGTCACTCTACAATTCTCTCCCTTTCCAGTAATATCCCCACCCCTCATTCTTTTATGTGAAGGTGGTGACAGCTCCTCAGATGTTAGCCCTAGGTTTCTACACTTTTTGTGGTGGTTCTCCTACATCTTGGTAACTAGTGCCTTTGTAAATAAATTCTTGACTGGCCAAGAGGTGTATAAAATACTGTGCAACTTACAGCTAATGGCATCTTAGAATAAATACAACTTCAGGACTGGCTTCACTTCACTTTACATGTTAACAGAATGAACAGAGACTGGCCTGGACAAAGCCTTTCTACTGAGGACAGGTAGGCTGGTAAGCTGGGAGCTAAGGGGAGAGACACTGGGCCAATTCCCTCTCGCAAACAGGCATGGCCATTGGGCTTTAAAGGCATGGCCCACTGTAATATTTTCTATGTTGTAATTTTCTTGTGCTACAAATACCCCTTCAGTTATGTCTGTTTGATGTTACAGCCTGATCTTATCTGTGACATAAGCAAGGCCCAAACCTCCCCCTGTTGTGTAGAAGAAATAGAAAATCGGTAGGAAGGAGAGACTTGTTGCCCAAGCAAGAAATGACCTAAAAAGGATGAAGAATGCTCATATACAAACAAATGACTGAGAGGATGGGTAAGAATCAGAATGAAGGAGGACATGGATGATTCCCTGCGGGATCCCAGTTACCTGGGGAAGCTCTGCTGCTGTATGTAACTCAGGGTCTCAAAAGACAGGAAGCTCCCAACCGGAGATGTCTGGTTTTCATACAGTTTTAAATCTAATTGTGAAAGTTGCTCAGTCATGTCCAGTTCTTTGCAACCCCAAGGACTAATAGTCCATGGACTTCTTCAGGCCAGAATACTGGAGTGGGTAGCTTTTTCCTTCTCCGGGGCATCTTCCCAACCCAGGGATTGAACCCAGGTCTCCTGCACTGCAGGCAGATTCATTACCAGCTGAGCCACAAGGAAAGCCCAAGAATACTGGAATGGGTAGCCTATCCCTTCTCTAGATCTTCTCTACCCAGGAATCGAACCAGGGTCTCCTGCATTGCAGGCAGATTCTTTACCAACTGAGCTATCAGGGAAGCCCTTAAACCTATTTAGGTGAGCCTATTTCTTGAACATTTTTGGACATAAGCCCACTCGTAGTCATATCTCTGTATGGGAAGCAAGCCAGAATGTCCAAATCATCTTGAAATCTGTTTAACAATTTTAGCCATTTCAATTCTGCCAGATACACCAGTGATACACTGCACTGAAAACAAGGTACACTCCTTCCAAGTAGAAAGTGAGTAAAGAGTCATGCTCTTGCTTTCATTTGATATGTTACTGATTCTTCTGAAACTTACCAAAAGAGAGCATGCAGACTCTAATTGGTTGTGGGAACCTGCTTTATAAAAATTCAGCTAACACTTTTGACTAAAACGTTATTTCAAAGGTGACTGTCAAGTTATTTCAACAAAAATGCACACTCTCTTTTCAATAATTCTAATTACTGCAATCTGTCAAAAAATATATTATATTACCAAAAAGAGATTAAGAAGGATTATTAGGAGAGCCAGAGCTTTGGCACTGTTTACACTGGAAGAGCTCTTTCAACTCCCTCCCTCTCTACTAACTTGTCTCTTTCCCAAATTAGAAGAATCCTCTATATGCAAAGATCTCTGCTTCCACTATTGCAGTGGTTGTTATTTAAGTTTTTTCCCCTCTGGGTATTTATAGTATATCCTAAAGATTATCTGTGATGTTCCATTTTGCCAAAGGTGCCCACCTCCCTTGAGATGAACTTCTCCAGGCTGATAATTCTTTAATGTTTCAGAATTTTAAAAAATGTATTGGAAATGAGAATTATCTGAAAAATGATCCCATTCTGAGGGTAGTCCACTTTCGTTTGTGAATGGATTAATAACCACAGTTATGAAAGTTAAAAATATATATTTATCTTTAAATTATTCAGGTCTAGAAAGTCCCACCTATCTATTACAGTTGTTCTTTAGTCACTAAATCATGTCCACCTCTTTTGCAACCCCATGGACCAACCCTGCTAGGCTCCTCTGTCCATGGAATTTCCCAGGCAAGAATACTGGAGTGGGTTGCCATTTCCTCCTCCAGTGGATCTTCCAAACCCAGGGATTGAACCCGAGTCACATCACAAGTGGGTTCTTTACTGCTGAGCCACCTGGGAAGCCAACCTGCAACAATAACTCTGGGTAAATAGTCCCAGAATTCTAATTATCAACATGTACAATATTTGATGCATACATTTTGTCATAACTGTACAGAAATTAAAAATGTAATACAATGTGGTTGGTGAGACAAAAATGTTCAGTTTCACAAATCTGAACTTTGAGACCCTAGAAACAGACCGAGAAAGGTTTTACAATGTTCTTTCAGTAGAGATTCTCGATAAGTTAGGATTCTCCTAGTTGTCCGTATCAGAAACCCAATTCAAACTAACATCTTTCAGAAGATCAATCATGTCTAATAAAATCATTCTAAAACTCAGGTTATGATTTCTTTTCAAGAAAATATGTCTTTTCCTCAGCTGTCCTCACCAATGGTAGATAAATTAAGTTGGTGCCCTTTTCTAATATTTGCTATGGTGAGACGGAAATGAAATCATTTTACCTCAGCCTATGTTAACGTTGCTGTAAAACTGCATCCCCCACCTCACTGCAATTCATGTTATAATATTGAAGAGATGGTTTACATCCCAAGCTCTATGCTTTGCATGATCCAAATCGATGATTGGAAATTAGGCCAAATTCTCCCTTAATTGATTTAATTTACTAAATCTTTTATTTTTGCAGATAATTTAAAAGCCAGTATTGAAAGCGTGCTACAATTAAATTGCTAAGAGCCAAGCAAACAAGTATAAAGACTAGAATCTGACAATGCACCCAGAAATAGTTTTAGGTGTTAATTTCATCTCCACCTCTAAAATATATATATTCTAACATTGCAGACAGAGTGGAGTACAGGGATGACAGGCAATGCTCCTCACAGGAATTGCTGTCTTGAGCCAGAAAAGCAGCGAAAGCTGTCTCACAGGAGCAGATCTCCCAAACACCAGCGTCAGGGCAACTGGCCAAATCTTCCTGACAAACCTCAGCTGTTACCTTATGACCCTCGTTCATCTTTGCTTTAAAAGCTAGGGGATTCCCTCAGCTCTCAGCTGCAGTGGAACAGGAGAGAGACCTGGCCCATGGTGTGATGGGCTTGGTTAACAGCGTGCTTTCAGATGCCAAGGACCCTGGGGGTCTGCAAGTAACTGAACCAGGTTTGGTTTGAGCTGCTGTCACCAACACCAACTTGTCACAGGGTCTGAAATTTCTATCAATACTCTCTCAGGTTCAAACACTGATCCAAGGAATTCTCTGCCTCAATATAACTATGTACCTTGCAAAAAAGGGTCATTGCCTCTGAAAAATGGGTTAAGGTATTTGATTAGGGTATTTGAACTGGCTGACAGTCAACAGAGAGAGAGAGAGATGAGAGGATGAGACAGGACAGGGTTTAATGAAGAGCCTATAGGAAGGCACACACTGGGACTCCCCTGGTGGTCCAGTGGCCAAGACTCTGCACTTGCGTTGCAAGAGGGGCAGGCTCCATCCCTGGGCAGGGAACTGGGATCCCTCAGCACTAATGGTAAGTCCCTCAGACCACGGCTAAGTAAATAAGTAAGCAAACCTTTCAGAAAAACATGTATTGGTATATATGGCACTGAAAATGAATAAACTGTGACTACCCAGAACATGGCTGAACTGACAAAATGAAAGCATTAAAAATAAAAAGAAAGGCACACACGAAAGGCAAGATCAGTTAGGGCAAGATCAGCAGAGTCTTCAGAGAAACAGAACCAGTATTATTTTATATATATGATACATAGGTTTTTAATACATATACATCATGAAAGTGAAAGTGGTAGTCACTCAGTCATGTCTGACTCTTTGTAACCCCTGGACTATAGGCCACTAGGCTCCTCTGTCCACGGAATTTTCCAGGCAAGAATACTGGAGTGGGAAACCATTTTCTACTTCAAGGGATCTTCCCCACTCAGGGATGGAACCTGGGTCTCCTGTATTGCACCAAGATTCTTTACCATCTGAGCTACTAGAGAACCCTGTACCTACATCACATATATATAGATATAGATATAGATATAGATATAGATTTATCTTTACACACACATCAACCAATATTCTACTCAGATATATGTGTGTGTATACATAAATATCTATGTCTACATTACATATATTTAGAGACAGAGCAACTCTCTGTCATATATACTTACATATATATACAACTCTGTCCAAGAGGGCTTCCCTGGTGGCTCAGCAGTAAAGAATCTGCCTGCAGTGCAGGAGATACAGGAGACATGGATTCAACCCCTGAGTCAGGAAGATTCCCTGGAAGAGGGTATGGCAACCCAATCCAGTATTCTTGCCAGGAAAATTCCATAGACAGAGGAGCCTGTGGGCTATGGTCCATGGGGTCACAAAAAGTCAGACATAACTGAAGTTACTAAGCACAAACACAGCATATAAAAATTATTATAAGGAATTGCTTACATGATTATGGTGATTGAGAAGCCTCATGATCTGCCATCTGCAAGCTGAAGACCCAGAAGAGCTGGTGAAACAGTTCAGTTTGAGTCCAAAGGCCTGAAACCAAAGGGCTGATGGATGGTTCCAGTCCAAGCACAGGAGAAGACTGATGTCTCAGCTCAAAGAGTTGGGTGGAGAGTGAGTTCTCCCACCTGCCATCTTTTAGTTCCATTCAAGGCCCTCGATAGACTGGATGAAACCCACCTACATTAGGGAGGGCAATCTGCTTTACTCATTCTATAGCTTCAGATCCCATTCAGAAACATCTGTATAGACACAACCAGAAAAAATGTTTAGCCAAAATATATGGACACCCTGTGACCTACTCAAACTGATATATAAAATTAACCATCATAGGCAGGCTGCAATAGAAAGGGATAACCAAGTAAAAGCAACTGAGATACTGGGTACCTGTAAATGCAGGAATCCAAGAAAAAGATTAGGAAGCAGGAATTACATCCTTTGTTCCCTTCACAGTGATCTGGGATTTAACCTTGAGCAACTGCTTTGGAGTATTCAGTGTAAGAGGAGGTAAGAAATAAGAGTGAGTCCCCTCTGAGTACAGATGCATATTTTCAAGCCCACAAAAACAGTCAGTAACCAGTGAGATGCATTCTGTGACAGGGAGAATGTCAGGGAAAGTACACATCAGCTGGAGAGCTGAATTTTTTACTTACAAGTTAATGTCCTGGAGGGCCTTTCCAGGTGGTGCTAGTGGTAAAGAATCCATCTGCCAATGCAAGGGATGCAGGAGACACAGGTTCCATCTCTGGGTAAGGAAGATCCCTTGGAGTTGGAAGTGGCAACCGCTCCAGAATTCTTGCCTGGAAAATCCCACGGACAGACTAGCCTGGCAGGCTACAGTCCATGGGGCTGCAAACAGTTGGCCATGACTGAGCGACACACAATGTCCTGGAGCTCCGCAAACCTTAGTCCATTTTCCCCCCCAAAAATGGATTTAACAGACTTTTAGATTTGTTTTGAGGATTAGTAGAATGACTAGTGAAAAATAAATAATCAATTAATGTGAACTGTATTAATAGCTGCTATAATCACACACACACTCACACAGTGGCAGAAGTGTGAACTTTGGCCAAGGTCAGCATCTCACTCTCAAGGAGTGAGATAACATATTTGACAAAGATCAACTCTTTGTTTTGTTGACAAACATTCTGATCAGCTACTTGGCCATGGGGACAGAAATCTGATGCACTGATTCTTAGCCAACTTTGTGCAAAGTGCCAATATTAGTTAAGCCAGTAGTTACTCAATAATGTAGGAATTAGCCTGGTCTGCACTTAAAACTCATATGTCTAAATGTAACTGAAAACTGTCTATGGGGACATTTGTGTTATTTCCTTCCACAAGCTTGCTGGATTTTTGGTACCAATAGTAGCATGGAATCCTACAGGGCACGTAAGAGAGGGTTTGCGAGCATCTTGTGCATTCCTCTGACAAGATTCTATAACCACAGACAAATGATTTAGATATTATTTCACATTAATCATGCTTTCCATACTAACTTCACACAGATTCAGTCAGATGAATCGGTTTTCCAGCATCTTTGGGAAGAGCAGTTCTCAACATCTGGAACCTGGATCAGTCAGTATAATCTGGAGCCCAATCTCACCTGGTAGGCACCCTCCAGGGCATCCCAGGACACAATGAATCAGAGTTTCTGTAAATAATCTTTATGTTTAACAAACTCTCTAGATAACTCTTGTTCAGAGTGAAATTTAGAAAAACACTGGGAATAAGATAAAAGGTGGTATGGCTAATGTTAGAATTAACATTCTCATGTCACAACTTTTCACCTTCAAACTCTGTGGCTGACATGCTATCAAAATCAGTCCCTTTCTTTGCCTTACATAAGAAAAATTTAGTTTAAAGAATCATTCAAAAAATTAAACTCTTTTTTGTGGCTTCAGGTCAGCATTCTGGATTCAATTTAACTGTAGATAATTGAAGAGCAGAAACACAGAGGGGGGACATTCAGTTGCGTAAAGGCTCTGATTCGCGACCACAGGTAACTTCTCTGCATGTTTCTGCTACCCCAGGGGTAGTTCTCAGACATGAGCTGCTCCTCACCTTCCCCACAGTCTACCCTCCCAGTGTAAGGCTCATCACACGTGCTCTGTACTGCCTTGCACACGTCTTGCATACTTGGTGTCCTGCGCTTGTCACTTCTCAGTTGGGGAAGTGCCGCTGCTGCTGCTAAGTCGCTTCAGTCGTGTCCGACTCTGTGCGACCCCATAGATGACAGCCCACCAGGTTCCTCTGTCCCTGGGATTTTCCAGGCAAGAACACTAGAGTGGGTTGCCATTTCCTTCTCCAATGCATGAGAGTGGAAATGAAGTCACTCAGTCACGACCGACTCTTCGTGATTCCATGGTCTGCAGCCTACCAGGCTCCTCCGTCCATGGGATTTTCCAAGCAAGAGTACTGGAGTGGGGTGCCATTGCCTTCTCTGCGGGAAGTGCTAGGATTTCCTTAATTGAGTAACTGCACACTTTCAGTGGACGACAGTCAATTTTTATGATTCTTTTTCTCTGTGATGTTTGCTATGACCATATTTACAGAAATGCAGTTTCACCTTTATTGGACTTAAAGTAAAAAAACAGAACTTAACATTTGTATTTTTTTTCACTTCACTTTTCTTATAATAATCATTTTTATTACTTTTTCAAATACATAGCTGTGTCACAGATTTAAAAAACACTCCTTCACCTAAGGCAGTTTGCAAGACGGTTTGCAAGACGCTAGTCGGTATCACATCTTGTCAACAACTTCAGACAAAACACAGTTCTAATTTACCACGTTCTCACTTGCTAACTGGGAGGGGTTTGTATCTCTGTGGGATCTTCCGGACTCTTTTGCTTTCATCTGAAGACTTCCCTGATGGCTCAGCGGGTAAAGAATTTGCCTCTAATGCAGGAGACCCAAGTTCAATCCCTGCCTCAAGAAGATCCCCTGGAGAGGAGCCTAGGCTACAATTCAAAGGGTCCCAAAGAACTGGATACAACTGAGTGACTAATCACAGACAGCCATGAAATTCTCTAGGTCTACAATTCTCTGTGAATACAGTTACATTTCATTTTCCTACAGGTAGATTATTTACTTTGTCAATTATCCATGACAAACTTTTACATCTAACTGACTTTTTGCTGCCTCTCCTCATAGCTCTTCCCCATCTCTCCCACTGTGAGACTGTGTGGGTCGAGAGAATAAAGAACACTTTAATAATAGCCCAATCAAAATGTAATTAAGAAAGATAACTGGCACCAAAAATATCACGTACTACATATCAAAGATAAATTCTAGATAATTCTTGCTGTCTCCTATTTTGAGTTATCACTTCTCTCCCTCACTGAAGTTTAAATATTTATATCAATATACTGAAGTATGCATTTCTTTCTGAACTTTCCTGTATGTGCCTTATTATAATAGACATGACATTTTATTAAAAACATTTGTGTACCATTCAGCTTCCTTGCTAAACATTTACCTTCACAAGAATGGGATTCATTTCTGTCTTACCCCTGGGTTCTAGTGTTTAGATAGACTTTGGACATATTAATAAATATCTATTTGATGAGTGGATGAATGAGTGAATTTCTTAGAAGAAGAAATATGGATTAGTCTTTGATTTTTTTAAAGTCTTCTAAGTATTTCTTGTCCATTACCGTCCTTTTGATCCATAATCTCTGAGCACAAATTATATAGTTTGGATAGAATCTAAGATATCATACGTCTGTTGAGGGAACCATAATTACAAGATGTCTCAGTTCTTTCTCAGCTTTTCGTAAAGTGCCAAATGCCCAACATAACTGTCATCTGTTACATATATTTCTGTTATCAGCCTCTCTCATTTGTTTTGGATTACCCATCATAAATTTTGCTTTCACGTTTTTATTGATGATCATATCACATCTCTGTTGCTTGCATTGCATAAGGAGGGTTTGGGAATTTTTTTTTTTTTAATGTATTTAGCCAGCAGGAGTTTAAATAGCAAAGTGTTTAAGAAATTATTTTTCTTCTCCAGAGAAAGTGTAGACAAAGCAAGTTGAAAGAGAGACCCAATTAAATAAACTTCTGTCTCTGGACACAAAATCCCAAGGTCTGCATGCCTCACACGTAATACTAACAAGGCCTGCTTTTCTGGATTTACACTCCTTAGAGTAAGTAAGGAATGACATCACGATATGCATTGCTCCCAGTGCTTTCAAAATGCACTGCGATGCTGAAAGTTTCCAAATGGCTTCTTTGTACGCTGTTAGGGACCATCTGGCTAGCTGGAGATAAACAAGTTTCAACATATGGGCCCTAACACATACACAGCACTGCTTCACTACTGCAGAAAATTAACAAAAGGTCACTCTCTTGATATGACAAACTCATGCTAAAGAAGCAGCACCATGTAGTGGAGGGCCTGCCCTAAGCTGCACACAGGAGACCTTAATTCCAGGTCCTTTCTGCCCACTCACTGCAGGTGGCACTCGGTCACACCACGTCTCCTGGAGTTCCTCACCTGAAAGTTAAAGAGTACCAAGTCAACACTGTCTTTACTCCTTCCCTTTCCTTAGGTCCTTCCCTTTCTCTTTTTTTAGTTCTTCCTCCCTATGAAGGAATATTTATTAGTATTTTAAGTTCTCAGCAAAAAGGCATTTAATCTCCTTCTTTAGGCTTCTTCGTAGGTATTGTTTCTGAAGTGATTTTAAATAGGATTTTTTTAAATTTCTCTGATATTTCATTGCTGCTGCTGCTGCTAAGTCACTTCAGTCATGTTCGACTCTGCAACCCCATAGATGGCAGCCCACCAGGCTCCCCCATCCCTGGGATTCTCCAGGCAAGAACACTGGAGTGGGTTGCCATTTCCTTCTTCAATGCATGAAAGTGAAAATTGAAAGTGAAGTTGCTCAGTTATGTCCAACTCTTCACCACCCCATGGTCTGCAGCCTACCAGGCTCCTCCATCCATGGGATTTTCCAGGCAAGAGTACTGGAGTGGGGTGCCATTGCCTTCATTATTAGTATATTAAAGAACAACAGATTTCTCTATGTTATTCTTTTATCCTGCTACCTTGCTGAATTCATTTATTATTTCTCATGGTTTTTGTCTGGAGTCTTTAATGTTTTCTGTATAGATTATCTTATCTTCTGCACACAATGACAATTTTACCTCTTCCCTTCCAATTTGGATACCTTTTCTTTTTCTTGTCTGATTACTGTCACTAGGACTTCCAATACTTCAGTGAATAGAAGTGGTGAGAACGGGCATCCTTGTCTTGTTCCAGGTTTTAGCAGGAAGGCTTTCAGCTTTTCACTGTTAAGTATTACATTGCTTGTATGTTTATCATTAATAGCTTATATTATGTTGAGACGTGTTCCCTCTATACCCACTTTGGTGAGAGTTTTTGTCATGAATAGATGTTAAATTTTATCAAATGTTTTTTGCGTATCTATTGAGGTGATCACGTACTTCTGTCTTGTCTTTTGTTAATAGGATGTATCACACTGATTCATTTGTGTAGGCCGGACCATTCCCTTTTTCTGCATTGTTGGATTCAGTTTGCTAAAATTTTGTTGAGGATTTTTACATCTAAATTCACCAAACCTATTCTAATTTTCTTTTTCATATTGTCTGTATGGTTTTGGTATCAGGGTGATGGTGGCCTTTAGAATGACTTTGGAAGTGTTTCCTCCACTTCAATCTTTTGAAATAGTTTGAGAAGAATTAAGTGTAAGTTCTTCCATTGAAAAGGAAACACTAATAAAGGAAACTGAAGATGATTCAAAGAAATGGAAAGATATCCATTCTCTTGGGTTAGAAAAATTAACATTGTTAAAATGACCATGCTATGTAAAGCAATCTGTCACTCTAATGTGATCCCTATCAAGTCACCCAAGACACTTTTCACAAAACTAGAACAAATAATCCTAAAATTTATTCAGAATCACAAAGACTCAGAATTGCCAAAGTTTTTTCTGTGGGGGGATGGAGGGAAGGTAGAGGCATAACCCTCCTAGACTTCAGACGATTCTATAGAATTATAGTAATCAAAACACTGTGGTATTGGGGCTTCCCTGGTGGCCCAGTGGTAAAGAATCTGCCTGCCAAGGCATAAAACACAGGTTCAGTCTCTGATCTGCGAGTATCCCACACGCCACAGAGCAACTAAGCCCATGTGCCACAACTATTGAGCCTGTGCTCTAGAATCTGCGAGTGGCAACTACGGAGTCCATGTGCCGAAACTACTGACGCCCACGTGTCCTACAGCCTGTGCTTCACAACAAAGGAAGCCATCGCGATAAGAAGCCCATGCACCACAACTAGAGAGAAGCCCCCATTCACTGAGAGTAGAGAAAAGACCACAGAGCAATGGAGACCCTGCACAGCCAAAAAAAAGTGTGGTACTGGCACTAAAAACATAGACATCAATGGAACAGAACAGAGAGCCTATAAAGAAACCCATGGGCTTTTTATGTGGTGCTATGGTAAAGAATCTGCCTACCAGTGCAGGAAATGCAAGACACCGGGTGGATCCCTGGGTCAGGAAGATCCCCTAGAGGAGGAATCACAACCCCCTCCAGTGGAATTTTCTTGCCTGGAAAATTCCATAGACAGAGGAGCCTGGCTGGCTACAGTCCATGGGATCACAGTCAGACATGACTGAATGACTGAGCATACACTCACAAAGAAATCCATATACCTATGGCCAATTAATCTTAGAGGCAAGCATATGCAATGGAGAAAAGACTGTCTTTTCAGCAAGTAGTTTGGGAAAGCTGGACAGCTGCATGTAAATCAATGAAGTTAGAACACACCTTCATACTACACAAAATAATACATGACACCATAAAACTCCTGAAAGAGAACATAGGGAAAACATTCTTGCATATAACTCAAAGCAATATTTTTTTAGTCTCCCAAGGCAAAATAAATAAAAACAAAAGTAAACAAACAGGGCCTAATCATACTTGAAAGCTTTTGCAAAGCAAAGGAAACCATCAACGGAAAGAAAAAAACAGCCTACAGAGTGAGAGAAAATATTTGCAAATAATGCAAACTGACAAGGGGTTAATTTCCAAAACATACTAACAACTTAAACAATTTAAAACAAACAAATAAACAACCCAATCAAAAAATAGGCAGCAAACCTAAACAGACATTTCTCCAAAGAAGATATGCAGATGATCATGACTTAAAAGCTCATGAAAAGACCCTGTGTGTGTACATGTCAGTCACTCAGTCATGTCTGACTCTTTGCAACCCCATCAACTGTAGCCCTCCAGGAGCCTCTGTCCATGGAACTTCCCAGGCAAGAATACTGGAATGAGTAGCTATTCCCTTCTCTAAGGGATCTTTCCAACCTAGGGATTGAACCCGAGTCCCTTGCATTGCAGGCAGATTCTTTACCACCTGAGCCACCAGGAAAACCCAGAGAAGATGTGAAACATTGCTAATTATCAGAAAAATGCAAATCAAAACCACAGTGAAGTATCATCTCACACCAGTCAGAATGGCCATCATCAAAAAGTGTACAAACAGTAAATGCTAGAGAGAGTATAGAGAAAAGGGAATTCCTACACTGTAGGTGGGAATGTAAATTGGTACAGCCTCTATGGAGAACAGTATGGAGATTCCTTAAAGAACTTAAAAAAGATCTATTATATGACCCAGTAATAAGGACGCATGCAGCCAGTGTTCATTACAGTGCTGTTTATAATAGCCAAAGCATGGAACTTGCATCCATCAACAGATTCATGGATAAAGATTTGATACACAAACACACACACACATACACACACACACGTTAGCTTGTTGCAAAAGTAACTGGTTGTACATTGTTGAACTTTGCTGTTTGATATTGGAATACATTCTTAAATAAATGTCATTATGCTATACATTATTTTCATGAGCATTTCTCACTTTATGTTTTTTTGCTAATGACTAATTACTTGCTGTTCATTTTATATTTATCTTGGACTATAGAGATGATATTAGACAAAAAGCAAATTCGAGTGATTTTTAAATTTCAGTTCAAAACAGGTTGTAAAACAGCAGAGACAACTTGCAGCATCAACAATGCATTTGGCCCAGGAACGACTAATGAATGACAGTGCAGTAGTAGTTTAAGAAGTTTTGTAAAGGAGACAAGAGCCTTGAAGATGTGGAGCATAATGGTCAGCCATCAGAAGCTGACAAAGACCAACCGAGAGCAACCATCAAAGCTGATCCTCTTACAACTACACAAGAAGTCGCCAAAGAACTCAGCGTTGACCATTCTACGGTCATTCAGCATTCGAAGCAAATTGGAAATGTGACAAAGCTTGATTAAGCAGGTGCCTCATGAGATAACAGGACATTTTAAAAAATTGTTGTTTTGAAATATCATCTTCTTTTTTCTATGCAACAACAATGAACCATTTCTCAGTGGGATTGCGACATGCAAGAAAAAGTCAGTTTTATATGACAACCAGCCGTGACCAGCTCAGTGGTAAGACTGAGAAGAAGCTCCAAGGCACTTCCCAAAGCCAAACTTGCACCAAAAAATAGCTCATGTTCACTGTTTGGCTGTCTGCTGCTGGTCTTATCCACTACACCTTTCTGAATCCCAGCAAAATTATTTCAACTGAGAAGTATGCTCAGCAAATCAATAAGATGCACTGAAAACTGCAAAGCCTGCAGCCAGCATTGGTCAACAGAAAGAGCTCAGTTCTTCTCCACAACGCCCAATTGCATGTCACACAACCAATGCCCCAAAAGTTGAATGAACTGGGCTACAAAGTTTTGCCTCATCAGCCATACTCACCTGACCTCTCACCAACTGACTACAACTCCTTCAAGCATCTCACAGCTCTTTGCAGGGAAAATGAGTCCACAACCAGCAGGAGGCAGAAAATGCTTTCCAAGAGTTCATGAAATCTCGAAGCATGGATTTTTACATTACAGGAATAAACAAACTTATTTCTTGTCAGCAAAAATATGTTGATTGTAATGGTTCCTGTTTTGATTAATAAAGAGGTGCCTGAGCCTAGTTATAATAATTTAAAATTCATGGTCTGAAACTGCAATTACTTTTGTACCAACTTAATACACACACACACTGCATTATCACTCAGCCATAAAAAGAATTTGTAGTAACCTGGGTGAACTGAGAGAGTATCATACCAAGTGAAATAAATCAAAGAAAGACAAATTTTATATTATACCACTTACATGTTAATCTAAGAAATACTATAAATGAATACATTTATAAAACAAAGAGACTCAGACATAAAAAAGAAACTTACGGTTATCAAAAGGGAAAAGGATGGGGGAGATGAAAAAATTAGAGGAGTATGAGATAAACAGATAAACACCACTAGATATAAGATAAATAAGCAACAACGACTTACTGTATTTTATAAGGAATGATATTTAATATCTTATATAATAAGTTATAATGGAAATACATTGAAAAATATATATATAACTGAATCACATTATTGTAAATGTGAAACTAACATAAAATTATATCAACTATACTTCAATTTAAAAAAAGAAATATTTTTTGCCTTCTATACAA
>SJYC01004302.1:0-11728 GCA_006408675.1 Madoqua kirkii | reverse complement strand
AAAAAAAAAAAAAGGAATCTCATGGTAACTTGGACTCACTCCAGCCAACGTTATATTTGTGGGAATTGTTTCTACTGCAGTATGTAGCTATAGATTGCTCATTTTCACCGCACTATAGCACAATTTGTTAATTCACTCTCCAGCCTACATGTGAAAAACATTTGGGCACTTTCCACCTTCTGATTTGTACAAGCAGTGTAACTAGAACCTTCTAGAACCTTTCTTTTGGTGACACATTCACACCTATCTGTTGAGTGTATGCTTGTTCTGTGTGGTGTAGTCACTAAGTTGTGCTTGACTCCTTTGTGACCCCATGGACTGTAGCTCCACCAGGTTCCTCTGTCCATGGGATTCCCCAGGCAAGAATAATGGAGTGGGTTGCCATGTCCTTCTCCAGGGGATCTTCCCAACCCAGGGATTGAAACTGGCCCTCCTGCATTGGCAGGTAGATTATTTACCACTGAGCTACCAAGGAAGCCCAGGCATATACTTAGGAATATCTAAAGTCATATATTTGTTCAGATTTGGTAGATTATGTCAAAGAGTTGTTCAAAACAGTCATGCTCCTTTCAATTTACCTTTTTCTTTCATTTGTTTTCTGGGGGAAATGTATAGCCTTCGAGATATAATTGACTTGCCTTGACTATGTGGTTCTTTCTCACATGACTGGGGCTGAATTCATGCCTTTAGTCACTGAACTCTGTTGTCAGAAGACACTGCAGTAAATTCCCTACATGTGAACTCTTGAGTTGTGATATTTCAAAGAAGCAAATGTGCATTCGAAGGTCCAGTCATGTAAGTTGATTCACGTGTCTGGAGTACATTGCCACATGTGTGCATCCTACACAAGGTTGTGCTTTTGTGCACTTTACTATATAGCACCGTATAGAGGACATTAGTACAGTATCTTTATTTCAAGGCCAAGATGTCCAGAAGCAAGTGTAAAAGCAGCTAAGTGCCAAGTGATGATGAAAACAAAAGTGAATATAATTGAGAGTACAGTGAGGTGAAAAGACGGTAGAGCTGTTGTAATGTGCTTTTCAAGGTCCTGTACCGTAAGTTTTAAAATGTTTTACTTTGGGGTTTGTTTTTTATGTATTACTTTTGAGAAAAGTATTGTAAGCCTATTACAGTACCTGTCTCTTATACACATCTAATGCATGTATTAGCATAGACTTTTAATGTAGATTCTTTTGGCAAACATATGAATAAATTTTGGGAAGTAAAACTGCTTGCCATAGGTAAACATAATTTTACTGAAATGTCAAATAGAAAGAGAAGGCAGTTTTTAAATAGTAGTATAGTGGCTTATTATTATTCAGTAAATTAAGGTAAATAAAATTTAAAACAGTCAATTATTTGATGAACAAATGCTCCTTGCACATGAAAATTCCAGTAAAGTGTATCTATGCTTCAAGGGTCAGAATGATCACTGAACTAATAAACTTAAGCTATAGGATTCCATTTTAAAATTATAATTTACAAAAGCAATAACTCCATGTTAAACTGGGCATTTGGAAAGTTGTATTCTTCAATAAGTGAGATATAATTCAGTCTATTTCAGTAGAGAACTTGCTAAACTAAGGGTGCAGATTAGGCCCACTTGCCTACTTAACACACAAGCAGATCCAGCCAAATGGAAAATATGTGATTTAAGACATTTTTTTTTGTATGTAAAATAATAACAATGATGGACTAAGGATTTAGCATTCTGGCCTGTTTTAAACCTTTGACATTCACTTAGTTACTAAGTTATTAAATGATAATGATAGCTACATGACAGTCATCCTCTTGATCAGCAGAGATAATTTCCCACTTAACCCCATCTCGACTGCTGTTTTAGGAAAACACGGTGGGCATTTGAAAAAAATTTAATACATTTGTTCTATTTTCATTTTTGAAGAACAAGTAGGAGAGAAAAATATGCAGAGAATGAAAATCAGGATTCTCTTAACTGTTATACATTTTACTTTTTAATGGAAAAATATGCATCATCCCACAGCTAAAGAAATATTAGAGGGATAAACACAGTAGGAAAGGAAATCATGAATTTTCTCCTATTTGTGGAAACTGATGGTTTAAGTTTATTCAACACAAACCTCACTATTTAGGAAAGAAATTCTATCTAATGCATTTATTTGGAAAGTACTTTTATAATATCTGTAAGAATCTGTGGGTTATTTTGGAAAATTTTTCATTTTTTAGGGATACTGATTTCATTGTGGCTAAACTGCTGTTTAAGACCTTGAACAAAGCAGAAGTCCTGGAACGTCTTCCTGCTGTCTGCAGAGACCTGTTTTCTCCAGTTACCACACAAAGGAATAGTTTAATTCCACTCGGAATATAGGTATGTTTGAGTTTCAGGAAATAATAGAGCACGGTAGATTAGTTGTGAACTAGAACAAATAAGCCACAAGAGGGCATATTTTTCTTGGTTTCATCACTCTTAAATAAATAAGGCTTGCCTCAATTAGGTATCATAGGAATCCCTCCATTTCTCCCCCTTTCTTAGAATACACTTGTGTCCGCAGCATGCTCTAAGGGTGGAGTGGTAGTGGTATGAGGTATTAAGAAAAGCAAACTTAAAGATATTTTTTTCTTATATGATGTATAGGAAAGTTGTTTGCTTTCACTTAAAATATTTCTTTGGGGATGGTTTGTTTATATAAGAACATTGTTAAAAATAAAAAAATTTAAAAACCAAAAAGTCATTTATTTTATTTTAAACTCCTCCATTCTGCAATAGCTCTGTAGAGTCCTATATCAGACACAGAAAGCCTTTCCAGCTTCTAGTGAATGTTCATAGTCAAGGAGGTTTTCTTTTCTGAGGTCTCAGGACTTGGGCCAAAGGGGTTGGGCTGTGTTTTTATTTTTGTTTTGAAGTGCATTCCTGTTGAATTTAATTATTCACCACACCCCAACCCAGCTAAGTAAATATAACCTTAAGGTTCTGGCTTAGAAAGGGTTTGAAAAATAACTGATTTTTACTTTTTCCGAAAAAAAAAGGGCTGTATAGCAGGGTGCTATTTTGCAGAGGGCATCAAGGCAAGTCACAAGAAGCTAGCTGATCACTCCATCTTCTTGTCTTTCATTTCCTCATGTATAACATGAAGACTAGAGGACCTTTGAAGTCTCTCTTAACTCTAAATGTTTATGATTATGGTGTTACACAAAAACACAAAACACAAAGACATTAAAGTTTCACATTCCGATTAACTAACTATAAACTATCTTCTGTCTTTATCTGCTGATGAGAAACAGGGATCCATTTACTTCTGAGAGATCTATGCCTGTCTAATACTATGTGTAATACCGCATTAAAGGTGAAAGTCAGGTGTGTTCTTATCCACTACTAAACATAATATAATGATCTTAATATGTTACTACCTAATGATCCAGTGATGAGTGAATTGTCATGATCAAATGAAACAGGTGTGAAAAAATATCTTCAGTTTATAAAGGGAAAGTATCTGATAGAAGATTAGGAGTTGGGTGAGCTGCTTTCAACTCATGTCATCACTTGTTTCAATTAGACATAAACTAACACAAACCCCAGTTTTCTCATACGAGTATAACAATATCTTTTATCTGTTGGTACTGATGTGCTAATAGATGGGAAACTATTCATAAAATACTATTTTAATTTATAAGGCAGAGAGGTTTTACGTCTGACCAAGGTACGATTAGTTTTCTAGAAAGTAAAGTTGCTCAGTCGTGTCCGATTCTTTGTGAACCCCATAGACTGTAGCCTACCAGGCTCCTCTGTCCACGGGATTTTCCAGGCAATAGTACTGGAGTGGATTGCCATTTCCTTCTCCAGGGGATCTTCCCAACCCAGGTCTTCCACACTGTAGACAGCTGCTTAACTGTCTGAGCCACCAGAGGAGCACTAAACGGCTTGGGTTTCACCTCCATTTCCATGTCTCTCTGCACAGAAGTTTGCAGTCTCTTTTATCTGTCTTTTTCCTTTTAATTTACATAGCTTTGTCAACAGAAGATTGTACAGAAAAATACTTTCTGCTGAAAGTATAGTCAAAACCTCTGAGATTCTGCTAGATTTAAACTCTGGAGCCAGTAATTATCTTTCTCCTGTCTCCTGGGCAGAGGTAGCTATATGTGGAACTGGAAAAGCCTAGAATATACCTATTCTATCCTTTTCCATCCCTGCTACCTTCCTTTATGGTTTCCGAAATAGATTAACGATTCTTGAAATTCTACAATTAGAATTTTATTCTTTAGCATTATTCAATGTCAAAATGTAATCCTTAAGAAATACCATATTTCATATTATTTAATGCATACCTACTACCATAGACTGAAAATGACTTTGATTCAATCTGTGAGCACTAAGGAAGATGAGTGGTATGTCACAGGGGAAGAAACTAGACACTCAAGACAAGTTTACTCATTCAATAAAGTTTCCAAGCACCTGGAGGGAATTTTATTTTTCCTTTTTTTTCTTTTCTTTTCTCCCTCAGTCTAGAACAGATATAGCAGCACCAGTTATGTAGTTCTGATGATACACACTGGCTTCCCTGGTGGCTCAGCAGTAAAGAATCTGCCTGCAATGCAGGAGATGTGGGTTCCATCTCTGGGTCAGGAAGATCCCCTGGAAGAGGGCACAGCAACAGAGGAGCCTGGCTGGCTACAGTCCATAGGATTGCAAAGAGTCAGACACAAGGGACTCAGCACTCCACCCATGATGAAAGATATCTCTTTCAGTGTAATTAAGGGTCGTTTGCTGAGACTCGAAGAATCACCCTTGAAGATAAGCTAAATTATATAACACACCTTACATTTTAATAAAACTTTCTGTAAATTACTTTTCATGTGTGTATGTGTGTGTGTGTGTGTGTGTGTGTGTGTGTGTGTGTGTATGTGTGTGAGTGTGTGTGTGCTCAGTCTTTTCCTACTGGATGTTATTTTAAGAATCCAGATTGGGTATTAACCAACACTGCAGGCCAAATTACCAAACTGCTTTAGATAACAGTAAATTTCAAACTCTTAAAAACAGTTGTAAAACCATACTAGGGATATGTGGGATCCATACTATGTGGGATCCTGTAGAGTTAGTAGAAATTTCAGAAATAAATTCAGTGACTAATTATTGTCATCACATCCACTGTTTTTATTAACTCATTTAACCCCCAAATATTTGTTAAGCATCCACCATATGCGAAACACTCAGAAGTATCGTGAGGATTACAAAGCCCTGGACACAGCTGAGGCCATTCATCACAACTGAGCTGTGTGGTTGACTCTGCCTGCTGTGTGCTCAGAGTAATTAAAAGGAAAGAAAGCACAGAACCCAGTTTCCAGATGTTGTCTTCTCATGGTTATGTTCAGAATGCCCTAGAAAATGCAGTCTAAATTTGAACTCAGGGTACTTCTAAGTAAATCAGTTTAATACAAATTCATAGGCATTCATTGTTTTAGGAGCTAGAGAAACAAAAACACAAAACATACAAGGTGATACTCTTGTATGGGATACAGACAAATGCATAACTTAGTATGATATAACGTGAGAGAGATGTATTTGGTAGTGAAATCAAAGTGCTTTTGAAAAACAGGAGGGAGTGACTATTTCTTTGGGGGTTTGTGGAAAAGGTTGAGACAGTAGCAAAAGGGAGATGTCATTTAGCTTCAGTATATTAAGCTAGGATTTGAGACTGGAGGGAAAAAGGGGAAATCCAGAGTTAACCACAATTCTAGTTAAATACAACATTCTGGCCAAAAAACTGACAAAATATTAGAAAATTAATAGAGTAAAAATCAAAAGCTACTTATCATGAACTCACCATGTGCAAAACTCTAAGCTATGCTGGGGGAGACAAAAGAGGCATTTTGCTGTCACAGTGAGCTTGCAATAGGTCTGGGGGCAATGACCTAAACAACTAAAAACAACGTAAAAATATTTTAAAATGCAACAAACATATCAAGCATATGGTTAACTATAAAATGAGTGGTATGACACTGAATAGAAAGCACGCAGCAAAAAACATGGCTATATGTTGGAATAGTCTGTAAATTTTCCTGTATCCAAAGAGGAAAATTATGGGGTTGGTTGGTTGACGGTCAAAACCGAGGTTACAGTGATGGGGCAGTATGAGACACAGGAAAGAACCTTGGTTAGAGTTAGGAAACTTGAGTCCCTCCTAAGCTGGCTCTGCCACCAACCATCTGTGACTTAAAATGACTCATTTAGCTCTGGTGGCCCTCAGCTCCCTGAGCAGAGGAAGGCTGAATGAAGAGTCTCTTCCCCTAGACCAACTAGTTCTTCCATCGTTGCCATTGTCTGCTCATTGCCCCCAAACCAACCCCCACGCCTCCCGCCTTGTCATTTGCCAAGGGAGCTCTGAGACCTTACAAGCTGTGCTCTTAAATCAAGCTGACAAATGCAGGACCCCGTGGCTGCTTTTTTTTTTTCCAGAGGTTCCACCCCACGTCGGTTTTATGTTTCAGACTAATAAGTGCAAGGTGTGTGACCACCGGCCTAGAGTTCTTATAATAGTCACGTTAGCCAATAAGACCCAAAGTTTCAGGACTCATCATTTGCACAGCCCTTCTCCATGTCTCTGAGGTCAGCCTGATAACGAATTCATTTCTAAAATCTGTGGAATCAAATCATTAATATTTCTGTATTCGTTTTCTTAAAGAGGATCCCAAATCCTCCAAATCGTGTGAGTTCCAGGCTCCACAAAATGTGTATTCAGCCTATTCCTCATACACTTCCAAATTTTCTATTGCTGTGTACAAATCTACAAAGGAAAAGTAAGACGGGAATAAGTGACATAACTCTGTTGGTCTGGTATGAGATAAAGAGGAAAAAGTCTTACACTTTCTGTGTGTGTGTGTGTTTGTTTTTTGTTTCCTACTGCTTGGTCCTCCCTCGGTGCCAGCACTTTATTGGTGGGCTGATTTCTGTCGCTCATCTTTCAAGACTACTAACAGTAGATCGTAATTTTACAGACGGGAACACAGGTACTCTTTTAGAGTCCTAGAGTTTCTGAGACAAGGTTTGTCCTGTTTCTTCCCCAGGGAGTCTTTGGAGGCTTCATGGTATACAACAAACAGGCCCTAAATTCACTGAGGCGAGGGTTCAAACATCAGAAGTTCCTTTACATACACAGTGCCCTGACCGGAAAAACATCCCCCAGCGCGGCTGGAGCTACATTTAATCCACGCTGCTGACAGCCCGCGAGCCGACGGGGATGGACTTCTGCACGCTGCGGAGACACTGGCGTGCGCACTGAGAAGGGGCTGTCTCTGATACAAGGAGGGATGGGGGAGGAGATCGGAAGGGGAGAGGTAATCCCCGGCGTTTTGAGCATCCCCTTTTTAGAAAGACTGAGTCTCTCCCGGGACAGCTGCTGCGGTCACACACCACAAACTTAAAAGCCGGCCTCCCGCTCCGAGCGTGCCTTTCCTCGCCACCCTCGCCTCCCTCAGCTCCAGCTGGTGCCTGGCTCCGCGCCGCTCCGGCAGGGCGCTTGGGGGTCAGCAGCGCCCCCTGCCTCCCGGCCAGTCTTCAGCGGCCGCAGCCTCCTCGCTCCGCCAGGGCCGCCCGCGGCTCGGCGGCTACGCCAGCGCTGCCGCTCAGAGCAGGTCTCGTCGGTGTCCCGGGTGGCCGCCTCGCTCGCGCACCGCCTGCATCCCTTCCTCTCTTCCTGAAGCGACAGCGGGCACCGAGGGAGGGAGAGAAGAGGTCGCGGCAGGTAAGGCAGGTTTCCGGTCACCTGCTGCTCCTGTGGGAGGGTGCTCCGGGGACCGCGGTGTTCAGTAGGGAGTGACTGGATTCGGGGGTGGCCGAGGGTCTGAAGTGAGGATGCCGAGTGGCTGGGAGGAACAGAACGTTATGGGACGGAGAGAGCTCTCCGAGGCTGACAGGAGTGGGTGCGCCGGGGGCCAGACGCAGAAGCCGGCGCTGAGGCGCGGACGGTCGGGCGCGCGGCACAGGGACAGCGTGGCGGCGGGCGCAGCCCCCACACTCGCCACCACCGCCGCAGTTTCCTCAGCCCGAGTCGGGCAAAAGTTTTCCTCCCGGACGCGCCCGGGAACTTCGCTCTTTCTCTCGTTCCCTCCGGGACGCTGGCGGCCGGCAGCGCTTCTGAACGTGCCCCCTGGCCCCGCCGGCTGCAGGTTCATCCGCAGACGCGTCGGTGGGCACCGTCTGAGGAGGACCTGACCTGGGGCGACTGCGCCCTCGCGCGCTCCTTTTCCCGACGGGTGGGGGAGGGGACGGGGAGACCCTGGCGGTTGTTTGTGTTGTGGTGCTTTTGGGGGAGGGATGGGCGACGCCTTTTACCCTGTGAGGGAACCGTGACGCTCCTTCTGACGGGAGCTTGCATCTTCCCAGACTCGGAGGGCAAAGTTGGAAGCAGACACCAGCCTCAAAGTTGGCTGACTGGGAAAGGCGGTTCTTGCCAAACGCACTCTTGAGGGAGCCGGGCATCCCCCGGTAGCCTCGGCTGTGCCCCCTCAGAAAAGGCCCGGATTTGACTCCTGCCAAGAGTTTAACCCGGCTGATTTAACCCCGCGGGGTGTTCCCCAACCCCTCCCCGCGCGCCCGGAGTTCTGGCGCTAATGGCCCGCCCTGGAAGCGCCCGGGCAGTTTTCGGCATCAGCTGATTCTCCTTCCCTCACGACCTAGTTCAACCTCGTGGGCTGAGTTGCTCGCTTGCTTCCCGGCGCGCGGAGGGGACCTGACAGGAGAGGAAGGAGGCGCCGCGTTCCCGCGACAGGCTGGACCGGAGCCGCGCGCCCAGCAGCTGCGGCCGCTGAGGTCCCCAGTTCTAAGTTACCGAGACTGAAGTTAAATGGGCAAACTTTACGCTTTGTAGACCCGAGTGAAGCTGTAATGAAAGGCAAACGTCTCTACGAGGACTCTTCTTCCCCCACCAAAGCCCCTCCCATCCTTCCTTAGCCTGTCAGTGCCATTTGCCAGAGAAGGGGCGAGGGAACCGAAAGTCAAATTTAGCCAGAAAGATTCTCCTCCCGTGGGTGTGTGTTGAGGGCAGTGTCCCTAACGGATGAAAAGGATTGAGGGCGAGGTAGACTGGATGAGAAGCCCCCCTCCGGGATCTGGGGCTGCTATTGTGTAACCGTGGCAACCGCCGGGGCAAGAGCGGTCAGAGCCTTCCGGGTTCTGCACGTGGAAAGAAAAATGTGAAGGGTGGGGAAGGGAGAGAATCACATGTCATCACTCCTGTGTTGCCTTCGCTTCTCCTGCTGTTCTGAGCCAGACAGCTAGGAGGATGAGCAGGAAAGGTCTGGGTTGGGTGTGAGCAGCCCCAGCCAGCAGTTACTTTAACTCTGTCCCGCCTCAGAATCACTGAGGCCTGTACTAGCAGCTAAAACTGGCCAGAGAAGCTGTCGCTGATAGGCTACGAAGTGATGGTTCAGGTCAGGGAGATGGGAAAAGGCCTTGGCCTTTGGAAGAGAAGAGGCCAGGAAGTACAGGAAGGTGATGTGGGAAGAGATAAGAATAGGGTCAAGAGGTAGCTGAGAGACAATAAAAGGGTACTGATCTGGACTGCCAACATTTCAAATGGAATTTGCCCATTTATGAAGTGGAAAACTTGTGGAAAAGGGAAAGGACAAACACATTGCATCCTAGGTATTTTGTACATTATCACCATTAATATACTTAACAGCAGTACGTTTCTTTTCTTTTCTTTCTTTCTTTTTTTTTTTTTTTTGTACACACAATATTATTAGGCTTTATATTAGTTTCAGCCAGTAACCTATATTGTGTGACTGCCATTTTCTGAAACCTCAGCAAGGTCTGTTGCCCCTTTATACGGTTACTATGATCAGATTTTTCTCCCTCATAGCCAGTAATTAAGGGTTAAAGTACTGCATTTAAGGGCTTCCCAAGTGGCGCTAGTGGTAAAGAACCTGCCTGCTAATGGGGGAATTGTGAGAAGAGGGTTGGATCCCTGGGTCTGGAAGATGCCCTGGAGGAGGGCGTGGCAACCACTCCAGTATTCTTGTCTGAAGAATCCCCACGGACAGAGAAGCCTGGAGGGTTACAGTCCGTAGGGTCGCAGAGTCACACACACTGAAGCAACTTAGCACGCACTGCATTTAAACTGTAGGTCAAAAATGTGATGCTTTGGAAAGGTGCTTCATTAAGCCATGAACTCACCATGTTTAGTTAGGTTTTCATTTTAAAGAAAAAAGAAAAAGCAGAGTTAGAAATGTGGGGTGTCCCATTTTGTTTTTTTCAATTTTAAGGAGAATTATAATTCTTAAAAATGGTATCAGTGGTTAAGGGAGTAAACAAAGCAGTCACTTTCCTTTTAGAGATGAGAATAATGAGATGTGAAGGTGTTAGCTGCTCTGTTCAAAGGTAAGCTAGTAAGAGGCGGAGCTGAGACTAGAACTGTTTTACCTGGATGTAGGTCACCTTTTAAGAACTTCAGGCAGCTTTCCATGATGCCACTTAAAGGACCTTTCTAAGATCAGTTTGATGCAGTATCTGTATATTTTAATTTACAGGGAAAAACCCCCAAGAATTTAAATGGGATTCAGGGTTGAAGATGGGTATAGGCCACAACAAGTGTGTAGAACAAGCATCTTATGTACATGATATTAATAATTTATATTTATACAGGTCATTATGCCTTATAGGGAATTATTTAATAATGTTTATATAGGAAAAACAGAACAAAAAGAGACATTTTATCAAATAGTAACCCCTTGGTGTGTTGAGAAAATTCTCTGAAGTTAATGAAGTTACCTTAGTCTACTTACTACTTTCAAGACCTGATACCTACAAATTTACTTCATATTTTGGCACCACCATTTCACCTTTGTGTCTGTGGCCCATTTGCTTGCAAGAAGTAATCATTTGACTCCTGATACCTTCCTGCTGACTCTCTGAGAGGGGAGATTAAGGAAGAATGCCTGGCAATGCAAAATGTTTTGAAATTTTCAGAGAACTATAACTAACACCAGTAGAAACTAAGGGTAAAAGATAAAGAAATAATTATGTATCTTTTCTTTTTCTGTTTTGCAGACTTTGTACTTAGTCTTAGATAATTTGCTCTATAATTTTGCATGGGAAAATTATACACAAAGCTAAACTGTGTTTTCAATCTCCTTTGTGTGTGGAGGGAGCTGGTAAGGGTGGGAGTGGGAATTATTTTTGGTGTCAGGGAGGGTCTGGAATATAAACAATTACAAAGGCAGAGGAAGCACATGTACTGTTTCCAGTGACAGGCTAACACATTAAATATAGGCTTGAACTTGAGTCACCAGGCTGAATTACTCTCACATCTTTTCCAAAACTAGGAAATATATTGTTTGGAGTTGGAGTTAAATTAAAACTATATGTTTCATGGTGCTCAGGCCTTATTCCTCATACTGTGGTCTTTTTGCATTGCATGGGCATTTGTTAACTATCAAAAGGTTTATTTCAGACCTGAAATTATCTGAAGATGTCCTCTGGAATTGGCAGGTATCCCTGTTGCCCTCTGTTTGTTTTCTGCTTGGACAGAATTACTGGCTTAAGTCATCCCCATTTTTATTATTTAGAATATCAATTTATCAATCTCAAGGGGAAAACCTTCCAATTGGTGGTAATTTAATGAATATTAGTATATCTTCAGATGTGACTGAACTTTTTAGTGTTCTGTTTGGGCGACATAATAATTTGATGATATATGTTTTTTGGATAGAATTATTGTCAATTAATAAATGATTTATTTAATAAACATGAGTAACC
>SJYC01004300.1:0-15191 GCA_006408675.1 Madoqua kirkii | reverse complement strand
AAAAAAAAAAAAAGACGGGGTTCATGCCCTTGAAGAATTACTAAACAATGAGAAAACATACATAAAATCAATAATTGAGAACAGAAAGAAAAAATTCCAGGCAGAGGAGGAAAACATGTGTGAAGATACTCAGATAGGGAGGAGCATGGGATTTTTTAAAAATTCAATAGATTTGTAAACATTTCTATACATTGAATTGAGAACTCACAGGACAATGGAAACGCTAAAAGGAAAATTCTCATCATCCCCAGATGCCATTCAGACATTACTATATTTGTTGTTATTGTTGTTTAGTCACTAAGTCATGTCAGACTCTCTTGCGACCCCATGGTCTGTAGCCTGCTGTAGTACTCTGCAGTTCACTGTCCATGAAATTCTCCAGGCAAGAATACCAGAGTGGGTTGCTATTTCCTTTTCCAGAGGATGTTCCCAACCAGGGATCAAACCTGCGTCTCCCACAGAGATTGAACTTGTGTCTGTTACATTGGTAGGCAGATTCTTTACCACTGAGCCACTGGGAAAACCTATTATTACCACAATAGCATAAACTATTTGAAAAATTGCAGAATTTTCTATTTGTCTTGCTGAGGTAATGTCTATAATCGATGAATCTAATAAAATTACATGAAAATATGATCATCAAAAACACTTACAGGCATCTCAGGCACATGACACCATGGTAAATGCTTTAAGAATTTATGAAACAGTTTCCAGAAAACCTAGGTTCTATGAGTGCCTCCTGTTTAATATTTACAAAATAAAATTAAACACTAAGGCAACAGTTAGTAAGTTACCTCTTACAAGTACACTACTTCTCAAGTATCATTTCCCAATATTCGGTCTTACCAGAAAATAACTGATACCCTAGAGTCAGAAGAGAGATTAGTTATAATGGTCACTGTTGCTCCAAAAATACATATAAAATTTTTAAGTCATTTTCCCAATTCTTAGTTAAAAGCTGTACCTTTGGTACAAATTACATCATAGGTGAAACAGTATAAATTGTCTGACTTTTTTTTTATTCTCTCCCAGTTTCTACTTTATATTTTCCTTTGGCTGCTAGGCATGAAAAGTACAGTATCCAGTGACCAGCCACTGTAACCAGAATAGGCAGAGAGTTCAAGGGTCAAGGTGTTCAAGTCGGGCAGGATAAAGAACCAATTTTAATAACTAAGGTCCTAATAAAAAGAATTAAACACATATGAAAACCTGAATCAATCTGATTAACCATAAGGCCCTGCCTTAAACTACAGGGAAGAAACATGTCACTCCTTAAAAATCTCTATTGCGCTTACTATACTGTATGGTGACAGGCTGAGAAAAGTCTGCCTTCTGATGTAAATTTCCTCAAAAGTAAGGAATTGCTTTACCATCCTGGTTCCCCCAGTGTCCAGAGTGCTGAATGCAGCAGCAGCCTAACAAATGCTTAGTAATCAAATCAAGGAATGAACGGTCACTACTTTTAAAAAGTTACAAAATGGATGCAATTAATTACAGAACTATCTTAGCTACCTGTTAGGATTGCAACAAATATATAACGTTTGCCAGTCTGTTAGTTTATGTAGAGCGACATTTGTAACATCAGACCATCAATTAAAAGTCATTATTTAAGTTGCTTTATTACAGCTACAAATAAACTTTATTTGATGTAATGTAATAAAACATTTTCAAATTTAACAACATTTACCTGACCAGAACGAGTCATTTAAATTATGGATATAAGTATATACAGTTACTTCAGCAAATCCACAGTTCAGGAATTGGTACAAGCTTTATCAGAAAGGACAGTGCCCACCTCCCCTTTCAGAGAGGCAGATTCTTCCTTGTGTGTGATAAGAAGCGAAGTCAGTGAAAGTTGGGAGAAATCTGCCATCCATGCTGGAATTCCACATTATCCTGTCAGAAAACAGCTACACATATTGCAGGAAAACAATATTCTCTTTCCATTCTCTCTTGTCAAATGAAGGTTTCCATTCATTTTGTCCCCTTAGAGGTAACTCTGATCTACTTTCTGTCTCCCTAACTCATAATATTACATAGAACCATTTTTAAAAAATACCAAGTACAAAGGGAACTTTTCCATGTCCTGACCTGCCCTGAATATCTACCACTTCGGGGAGGGACACGGAGAAGAACAGAATTGACCAGGCACACATGTGATTTCAGATAGAGAGAACACAAATACCAACCCTCTAGAAGGAACAGAATGGTACTACAGAGGCTTCCCAGCACTGCCCCAGGTGACCGCTGGGGCACACATACAGCGCTGCTCAATGAGGATAGCACAAGGACGCTCCATCTCCAAAAGCATCACAGCCTTGCGTGGAAACCCCACTGTTACCATCCTTTCTCCCCCAAACCTCAGAGTCAGGATCCAGCCCGCAGGCCCACAGCACCCAGGTGTAAAGGACAGTCACAAGTTCTGTGCCAACCATCATGTTCATGTCCAAGGCAGGAAGGCAGCCCTCGCTCTCCATCCAGGGAAAACTCCTCATAGGAGGAATGCCCCTCCCCTCTCAGGAGCCCCCAGGAGAAGAGTGAGCGTGATTTAAAAAAAAAAAAAGCTTTATTCAGGTTTTAAGATTCTCTCCATCCTGAGCTCTGTTCCTGAGTTACTCCAGAACGAGAAGCGAGTTAACAAAGAAAGGAGGCTGGTGGGGACATCACAAGGACCCTGCAAAAAAGCCAAACTGTTTGCCAGAAGCTTTGAACAGACACTGCTCTGGAAGATCATTTGTAGTAGCTGATGACAGGGTTCTGTTTTCTAATGTGGACATGCAATGTATTCATCACTAGGCTTACCGCAGTGGGCTGAGGAAAACACCCTCTGTCCCACAGCAAAATACATCTGTCTCATGAATGATTCCTGAATATTCACCACAAGGCCTAGACTCAAAAGCATGGGAAGTGTGCACGGGAACTTCTTCACTTGCACAGACTTGAACAGAAGCAAAGCACCAGAAACTGTGTTCTTTCTGGAACTCAGTTCTGTGTGTGCGCTTCCAGCTGAGCCCATCAGGCCATTTTCACGTGCATACAGTAGCACGGATCCACAGAAAACAAGGAGAGGCCACCATCCCTCTCATGACATACTCTGAACAGTGGACATACTCTGCTGGTCATATCTTAGCCATTCCAAGAAAGGACAAGTCGCCGCATTCCATTCCGAAGTCTCGGCAAATGACTGCATTCTGTTTCCACCTCTGTCTTGCCTTGTTTATTTCATCTCCATTATTCTGCTTTTGATCATGAATCATGACTTTTTTTTCTACAGTAGTCAGAGTTTTGTCTACAGAGAGAGAGAGAGAGAGAGAAAGAAAGAGGATGCAAGAAAATGATTTAGCAGAACTGTAATTGTGAGTTGTTTTGTGGTGGGTGGATTTAATTCTTACAGCATTTGATAATTTATTTGTGGTTTCTAAGGGGATATGAGCATCTAAGGGGGAAGAAAAATTGCTATGACTCTTGTCGTATATTTCATAACATCTACAAGTTGCAGAGGCCTTAATATATTTGCAAATCAGCTCCAGATAACCCATTTAGAAGTTCACTTTTATAATATAACCCCAAACGGCTCTATTCTCAATAGTCCTTTCAAAATACTACTGCACTTGCTGTGCCCGAAAATAATAATGATATCTACAATGGGAAGTGTCCTCCTCTTCAAACTTAGAAGGGTGCATTACAGTAAACCACCTGTGCAGAGACTCAGAAGCCCCTCCTTCCTAGCTTCCTTCCTCCCCGATTCACAGAAATAGCATGAGTCAGGAGAAGTCTTGGCCAACAGCTGAAGAAAAATCCCTTTCTCCTTAGTGCAGAGCCAAATCCCTCTAGATAAACGCCTCTAACTCAGTACCTTCACAGGACGTCTCAACTTACCAAACTACATCTCTGTGCTTGAGAGCTGGGTCTAAGAGGGTTCGGGGCCTCTGCCTCCCCATCCCATTGAAAGTGCCTCCTCACGTGGCTGTCAAGACTTGATGAGTGAGTCTCCCTGGTGACAGGATCAGTTTCTCCATAAGACACCAACTCTCAATTTGTTCCTCACCCCCACCACGGTGCCTGAGGGGAAGCACCATGCTCTGGCTTTGACCCATGGATCCAGGCTGCTGGGTAGCTAGGAAAAGGCACTGAGAAGAGGCTGTGCCCCCCTCCCTCGGGGCTCCACACTTACTCTTGGCCCAGGGCCTCGGCCTCTTCTCCCCACAGAGGAGACTGCAGTTCCTCTGAGGCTCACAGCGGCCCATGAGCTTTACTGAATCCCTCAGGCTCCAGCACCATCTCTGAAGCTCCCCTTTCCTCACAACCTACCTGTAGTTTCCAAATGTCCAGACATCCTTGGTCTCTTTCCTAGTCTGAATGCCCACCTTCCTCGGGCAGACCTCATCACTTTTACGTTGGTCTCCTACCCATTTCCCTTCTCCTACTGGGAACTCCTATTTATCCAGTAGATCTTTTCTCACTCCAGCTCAAAAACCTTCATTCCTCTCCCCACCCATTTTGCCCACATGCCCTCCTAGTTGACCCCAATCTACCCAGCTTCCAGGTCCTACTGAAGACACAGCCAAGGAGCCAAGGGTCTTATTGTGTCTCTGTCCACTTCTAAGTCCCTCTGTCCATACTGTCCCCTCTTCTTGGAGTAGGCCCCAACCCACCTCCACCGCTGCCATCCCTTAATCCTACTCTTTATTCAAGAAAACCCATCCCAAAGATCAACTCCTTCATGATGATATTTCCTTCATCATGGATATTTCCTTCCTAAGACATCCTCCTGAGGCTTATTTTTCTTGTAGACATGTTTATACTGCTTTATCTTATCTTGTGCTGTGTGTATTTAACTCTCTACTAAGAAAACAAACAAAAATATTAGAAAGAAGCAAGTGAGGTCAATTGCCTGCCTTTCTTAAAGAGATGCTGCAAAATTAAAATGTAGCCAAATACGAAGCAGGAAGTGAACAAGTTATTATTAGTACTAATTGATGATTTAATAAAAATAAAGAGCTGAATTCCAGCTAGTCAATGATGAGGAAAATATTACTCAGGGGAAAGAAAATTAATGAAACAAACAACTTTTGTTTGGCTTTAAGACAATGCTAAGTCGCTTTAGTCATCCATAGACGGAAGACCACCAGTCTCTCCCATCACTGGAATTTTCCAGGCAAGAACACTGGCATGGGTTGCAATTTCCTTCTCCAGTGCATGAAAGTGAAGAATGAAAGTGAAGTTGCTCAGTCGTGTCCAACTCTTAGTGACCCCATGGACTGTGGCCTACCAGGCTCCTCCATCCATGGGGTTTTCCAAGCAAGAGTACTGGAGTGGGTTGCCATTGCCTTATCCTACCACAAACATCCAGGGTTTCAAGAGCCATGATGCATCTTCCCAATTTTCAACAGGACCCATTTCATCTTCTTTTTTTTTTTTAATCACTCCTAAGTGATTCCTTGCCCATAAAGACAAGGCAGATTCACTCTAAATTCCTAAGATTCAGTACTCACCATGGAGCAGCATTCAGGACAAGAACTCAAGATGACTCCGCTACAACTGCAATGGGCAGGGACTGTAAGAGTCTCTTTGCTAGGAAGAAGGGAGAAGGGAAGGCAGAGCTTCTTGAAAACAATACCATGAAATTTTTTTACAAGGATGTATTTTAGAAATTGCTGTTCAATATTGTTCACAGTAATGTTGTTGAAGAATAAAAGTTATCCAAATGTGACACTTAAAAGCCATTTAGCTTTTTGGCAATTCAAAGCAAATCCATAAATAAAGTCATCAAATTAAAAAAAAAAAAGTCCCTGCTTCTATCACATTATCACATTTGGTTTTATACTATCAGTATTGGGATACTTGTGAAAAGGTGACAAAGACTATAATTTAGGGTAGTACATTATAATTACCAGTGAAGTATTTATAGCCTTTTCCCTCTATTCACTCCCTAGCCAAGGAAGACTCCCGAGTGCCTGCCAGACTCCTGAGCCTCTCATTATGCAGATCAAAAAAATGGGGAAATATTTGGAAGTAGCAATACACAAACTAGTAGATTGTTTATACAGGACAGGAGGAAAACTATTATATAGGAGGAAAAAATAAAGCCAAGAAGATGGAGCTGGGGCAAAAGTAAAAGAGACTAGAACCTAAGCAGCCAGGGGAGGCGGTGTGGAAAGGGGCCTGGAGAGACTGAAAGGACAGCCCAGAGTCTCTAGGTTGACCAATGTGTGTGCTAGAAAGACAGGGAGGGGCAACAAAGGCTTGTAAGATTCGCTGTGAGCTATGGACTGGATGCCAGATCATTACTACAGAGACTCAAGTAGAGTTAGGATTGACTTGGGTTATCCAGCTGGTGTTTACTTGAATGCAGCTGTGCAGAGCGTGGACCACAGCGGGAGTTCTGGTTGCTAGTCATTTACCAGCCATCACTCCCTCCACATCTACAACACCCCAGCCCACTGGATCTGTGAGCTTCCAGAGGCAAGGACTATCACTTATTTGCCCTTCTATCATGGCCATGCCTGGTGCCATGCCTTGTACACAACAGGCTCTCAAATATTTCTGGAGAAAACAAGCCAATGAAGAGATGCCTTAATTCCAACCTCTACCTTTAAATTCATTCCACATGATACCACCAAATCAGTCTCATGGTTTTGGTGACTTCGTTTTGCTTACTTGCAAGAGATTTGGTCAATGGCTTCCTTCTGCCCACAGGAGGATTTCTGAACCTTAGCATTATGGACATTTTGGGCTGGGTAATTATTTGCTGTGGGGGCTGCCTGAGTAAGACAGGATGTTTAGCAGCATCCTCAGCCTCTACCCACCAGATGCTAGGAGGTCTTCCCTTTCCCTATCTGAGACAACCAGAAACATCTTCAGACATTGTCAAATGTCCCTGGAGTACAAATTAACCCTGGTTGAGAACCATCTGCCTACACAAAAAAAAATCCCTATAATTTCTGGGACTGGAATGGAAGATCCTTCATAATTTAATTTATTTCATCTTTCCATTATGATCTCTAAATCTCCCCTACAATAATGCTTCAGTCAGCCTGTCTTTTGCATAAAGTCTCACATCAACATCTCTATAGGAAATGTCCCCTTCATGAGGAATGCCATCTCTGGTCTCCAGTAGTCATAAATGCTTTGACCCTGATAGTCATATTTGAGCCCATATCCTTTAGGAAGTATTCCCTGGTCAGAGGTAAGGATATCACTGAGTTATTTTCCTCTCCTTTGAATCTTATAGCTTTTCCTGTCTCCAATTTCCTTGTGCTCTCAACACAAAAAGAGTAAATGAGCTTGTGTGTGTGTTTATGTATAGTCTGTGCAATAGAAATACATACACTATGGTAAGAAAGACATTGTATGTTTTCTGTATCCTCCTTAATGCTTGACACAGTTATAAACAAGAATTTAAAAATGAGTCCTCCCACATTAGAACTGAAAAGAAAACTGCCTGCCATAGATTTTTTCAATAGCAGCTATTCCAACTAATTAGAAATCTCCTAGAGTTAGTGAATACTTAGGTCCATCATTCCAAATGATTTTAACATCCCATAATTCTAAATAAAATCAACAATTAAACATTTAAACAGAAAGAGATGTAATGAGGACACAATCATTTTCTGAAACCAGGGAAGAGCAAACTATGACTTGTAGGCCAAATCCAGATTGCCACCTGTTTTTCCAAATAAAGTTTTATTTGTATACCACCATATTCATTTGGTTACTTGTGTCTAGGACTTGTTGCTCACTACAAAGACAGAAATAAGTATTTTCAGTGGAGACCATATGGCTAGAAAAACTTAAAATATTTACCATCTGGCCCTTCACAGTGAAAGTTTGCTGATCCTTGTCTTAGATTAACAGGAAAACTAATACCTAAGACTCCACACTAGCTAAAGATGCAGAGGCAAATATCTTTTGATGTTATGTTAGCTAAAATACCTTTCTAAAAGTCACAGAAGCATGGAAGTTAAAAATACATTTGAACACAGATGTCCTGAGCTCAAATTCAGCTCCCCATGTAAGACTTTGAAAAATTATTTGACCTCCCCAACAGAATGAAGATAAAGGAAACCAACCTCCCATAAGGTTTTAAGAATTTAAACAACATAATTCACATGGAGTGCTTAGAATATCTGAGAGTGAATCATCAATAAATGTGGGTAACTACTATTTTAAACTGGAAAACCTATTTTTATGATGTTTGAAAAAATAGCATTTTTTGAATTATATGTGAATTATTAGCTAAAGTAATCAATAACATTATCCCTGAGTTCTTTGACTGTGTAGAAGGAAGACTAACACAGTGGTGTTTTCTAGTTCGGCACCTCAGTGGCTCTTTCCTAGTTTCTGCACTGGCTGCTTAACTGGACGCCCTGCTATCAGTCTTTTTATTTTATCGGCCCTTCTCACTGCTGCCAGAGAGGCTTTCTTCAAACACATCTTTCAGCATGTTACTCCTGGGAACTGAAACCAACATGCTTCCTGCTCCTGTGCTGAACAATTCTGGAGCCAGGCAAAAGAACCCAGTACTTGTTACAGGAAATAGTTGCTTCTAAAAGATAAGACTGCACACCAACTGAACTAGCTTACTCCTCAAGACTGACAGTTGGCTCATGAAAAGTGGTTTCAAGGTCCTCACTCAGCTGTACCCACCAATACAAAGTTATCACATCATCAACTCTGCCCAGTCCTCACTTCTCTGCCTGAACACTACCCAGCCCAAGCTCCCAAACTCTATCAATAACATTTATTTCCTCATCAGAGAAATGACCAAGACTCTGTCAAGGAGGTGTCCTCTTAAACTGTAGTAAGTCTAATAAACTTAACTTACTCCTATTAATGGGTCTTTCTAAACATCTTCTTAGTGAACTAATGGTTAAAATCCCCAGCTCTAAACATCCACAAGCTCATTGCTACTATAGACTGAAGTCATCTGACAAGTAGTGTTACACAATAGTTAAGAGCACACGCACTGGGCTGATTCATACCATATCTACCACTCAGGACTATGTAATCTTAGGCCATTACTTTATGTCCCAAGCCTGTAATTCTTCTGAAAACTGGGGGTGCCAGAAGCAACTAGTTTACAGGTAGAATGATAAATACCGTGATAGCATCTGGTAGGTATTCAACAACTGCTAGAAATTATTACTTGGATTATCTACTATGTGTCAGGCACTGTACTAGATTCTACAAACAGAAATTTGGCCAAGACATGGCTCTTTCCCTGAAGGAATTTCGAACCTGGGCCTGGTGGATAAACACTAGTGGTTGGTTGATTCAGTAAAAATCTTATAAACCTGGAAAGATCCTTGGTAATATAGGTCGCTCACTGCATATATTCTGAAACCAAGACTGTATTCTTTTATAATGAAATTTTATTTATTTTTTGATGCAACATGGGGAATTTCCCCAACCAGGAATCAAACTTGTGTCCCCTCCCACGGAAGTTCAGAGTCTTAACCACTGGACCATCAAGGAAGTCCTTGTATTCTTTCAAAAAAAAATAATCTAATTTTTTATTATGAACAAGTTCTTATGTACAAAACAGGGTATAGAAGAGAAGTAAAAATAAATACCTGTGAAGCTATTTCACAGCTCAAGAATTAGCATATCTGTAGTCTTACAACTTTGAGTTCCTAGGACAGGAAATGATGATCTCTGGTTTCCCTTATCCATATTAGGGAGAGTTTCTGCCTCCTTCATCCTGGTGATGAGTTAGAGAACAAGCTGAGTTCCTTGAGGTTTTCAGAGTCGTTTGGTGTATATCCTAGTTGGGAGCTCTGGAGTCTACCATAACCCATGAGGGCACTTTGGGACCCTATTCCCCCGAGATAGCTGAGAGCACAGAGGTCTCCTTGGCCACTTGATTACACATAAAAGCAGTCTAGTATATGGACAGCATCTGGAGGTAAGATTCACACAATGTGGGATCTAGACCCAGAGGTACCACTAATCACTATATGATAGCTCACTCGCCATGACCCAGTTATGTCTTCTGCCAAAGGAAGGGACTGGACACGATGGCTGGGAAGGTCCTTCTCGGCTACAGTGAGCCAAGGCTCTCTGGCCAATTCCAAAGAACAAGGTTCAGTGAAGAGGGACACCTCTTGTCCCACATTCAATACTGATCTATTCTCTAGGCAGCACCTTCTATTTCCTCAATCTAGCTTATTTCCCCTCAGTTTTCAAATATGAAAATGTCTCCTTTACCTCAAATTTAAAACAAAATCTTCACTGGGCCTGATGACTTTGCTATGTTGTCTCCTTCTTCACAATACCAAATTAATCCACATGTGTGTTATATTTCCTTATCACCAGTGGCTCTTTGTGGTCCTTTTCCAGATTCCAACATTCTATTGTAATTGCTTCTTGAAAAGTCACTAATTGCTTCCTAGACAAACTCAACAACTCTCTTATCAGTTCCTAACTCTTAAAGCTGGGTAGCACTTTCTGAAAACTCTGTATCTATCAAGGCTTTGCTCCCCCCTGGCATTTCCCCACACTAACCACTCCCTACTGCCTCAGACAACTTCTTTTCTCTTTACTAGATGTAAGAGTAACAGCAGCTAAAATGGTAATATTATAAGAATTAGAGCTGTAAGGACCTAAGGTGAATGTTATTTTCAGAGAGAGGAGGAAAAACATCACCTTCCTTGTCAGCCATGGCATCAGCTGCAATTGATCAGCAAATCACTCTCTTCTTCCAATCCAACTGAATACCTATCTTTGGCTTTTGGAATTCTATGGGGTGGAACACTAGAGTACAGTATTCTGGACTCAAACCTGGTACACTTGGGGGAAAATAAGCTTGCTACTGGTTCTGGAAGCTCTCTGCCATGTACTTCAGAAAGGAGGTCCATGAAAGGGTCGGGGGAATAGAGGAAACAGTGATAAAGGACCTTACGGCACAAGCTCAGGCCTCTCGGGCCTCTCGGCGAGCTTCAGGGCCTCGTGCATGCCTGCGGCCGAGAGTTTCCGGTTGATGTTCCGGTACTGGCACTGGAGCAGGCTGCGGTAGGTGGTCCTCAGTCCCGGTTGAAGAAGGCATATATGAAGGGATTGATGAGAGAGTTTGCATAGCCCAGCCACAGACATGTCCTCTCCACCCACAGCGGGATGCAGCTGCAGGCGATGCCGCAGATGAAGGGCCTGGCGGTCGAGAGGAGGAAAAATGGCAGCCAGCACACGGTGAAGGCCCCGACGATGATGCCCAGGGTGGTGGCTGCTTTCTGCTCCCTCTTAAAGATGGAGATGTTTTTCCTTTCGTGTTTGAGGAGTCTCGAAAGGTTTGCACACTCCTCCACCTCCTTCTGGAGCTTCACCATGCCATTGAGGGAGATGACGCCGTCGGGCTCCTCTGGCCGGGGGAAGCCGGGAAACTTGTGTTTGGCGGCGCTCTTCCTGGCGGCTTTGTAAATCTGGTAGTACATGAAAAGCATGACGGACATGGGGATATAAAATGCCACTGCGGTGGAGTAAATCGTGTAGCCGAAGTCCTGGCTGATCAAGCACACCTTGCCGTCATTGACGTTCTGAGCCCAGCCAAACAGCGGCGGTAAAGTGATGGAGGCGGAGAGAAGCCAGACGCAGAGGATCATCTTGGCCATGCACTTGCCGTTCTGCCTCACGGGGTAAGTCAGCGGCCTCGTGATACCAAGGTACCTGGGAGAGAAGTGGGAAGAGAACACATGACCGCCACGATCACAGCTGATCAACGGGGGAGCATCACTAGGCTCTGCACCTAGTAGCTCCCTTCCTTACAGACCCTTCTAGGCAGGCATCTGTCTTCCCATTTCACAGAAAGGTAAACGAAGGCTCTGAGAGGCTGTGTATTTTATTCCAGGTCACACAACCAGCCAAAGGCAGTGCCAGCACTCAGCCTGAGCCCTCTGCCTGTAATGCTGGGCCATGCTCTTTTCATACCTTGCAGCCTCTCACAGTCTGTGCGGTCAAGGAACCAAAGACTCAACATCTGCCTTCACCCCGTGACTGCTGCCCCTGAAATCAGTCAGGAACAAAATGTCAAGCCTGGTGGGATGTTGTGATACACCGTCACGGGCTAGCCAAGGTCTACCACATTCAGAGATTATTCACCCACTGATCTCCGCCGTCTGAATTCAGGCCAGTTCTGAATTCATTTTCACTTCCCCTTTGCACTGAAATGAAAGCACTGCTCTAAGATCACAGAGATCTGTGAGATAGTTAGGAAATCCTAGGGTTTTCGAATGGAAAGTAGCAAGTGATCATTTTTTTTTATCACCAGAAAATTCTCACAGAAGGGTAATGTCCTACAAGCAATCATTAGAAAATAAAAAAACAGCCTGCCTTGTCTTTCCAGTTCTAAGGAGGATCACAAGGAAAAGCATAATTCTGAAAAATATTAGACAAACCCAACATTTCCTCTGTGCTTAGTTCTATACAGAGAATAAATATTTCTCTGTGTCTGTTATCAAGGATTTATAATGCAAGAGAGACTCAGCAAACAGGGAAAACAGTCAGCAAGATGTTCTGCCAAATGCTTGGTAGTTTTCAGCTTCCCAAATCTGTTTTCTTCTCTATATTTAATGGTCTTAGCTTCTATTTGAGAAGGGATTCAAAGAGTACTTGAGAGGCCAAGATTGGTAAAACCTGACCATTCTGTCGGGTTTTTTCATATATATATATATATATATATATATATATATATATGTGTGTGTGTGATATATTTTTTAAACATCAAAAGGAAAGGTACAGAGAATGACCAACTTACCAACATGTTATTTTCTGAAAGTCTGTCACTTGACGGGTTGGAGTTTAAAAAATTATTTTTGTGCTAGAAATACCCTCAGATGTTATGCTTGAATTATCTCACAAAAGTCACTTTCATAATGAAAATTAGCATCAATGCAATACTTACAGTAAGGTAAAATTGACCTATAGTTAAAAAAGAAAAAAAAGCAGTAGCAGCCAGATTTGCTTATTCAGTGACAAGGTTCATTCATTCCTTTAACAAGTATCAACAGAGTTCCTTCTGTATGCCAGATGCCATTTTAAATGCTAGAAATATGAAACTAATGAAAGAGACACAAACCTTGAATGCAGGCACATGGGGAAATCCTGCTGGGGTGAACAGGACAACTGAGCTTGTGGTTATGTTAATGTGACCCCTGACCCCTCCTCCCAAGCATGCAAGTGTTGGCGGTACCAGTTCTTCATCCTCACTTCTGCCTTTGTTCACAATAAAGCTGCCCCACGAGCACAATCTCTAGGGTTTGCAGCTGTAACTAGGATTATATTTTGGCTCCCAGATAGAATGAAGGATGAGAAAGAAGGGGGTTTTCCTGAGAACTCAAGAGTAAGAGCTGAAAAGGGAGGGAAAAGAGAAAGGAGGAGGAAAGGAGGAAGATCAAGAGAAGGTTACTGTGAAGTAGCTTTGGCCTGGAGAAGGCACTGGCACCCCACTCCAGTACTCTTGCCTGGAAAATCCCATGGACAGAGGAGCCTGGTGGGCTGCAGTCCATGGAGTCATTACGAGTCGGACACAACTGAGCAACTTCACTTCCACTTTTCAGTTTCATGCACTGGAGAAGGAAATGGCAGCCCACTCTAGTGTTCTTGCCTGGAGAATCCCAGGGACGGGGGTGCCTGGTGGGCTGCCGTCTATGGGGTCACACAGAGTCGGACAGGACTGAAGTGACTTAGCAGCAGCAGCAGCAGCTTTGACCTTATGTGGAAATGTCCAAAATTATCTGAGTTTTAAGCTATGGGGGAAAAAAATTAAAAAAAAAAAAAGGTACATAAGGAAACCTCTGAAGAAAGATGTTAGAACTGATGGGAAGCTTACAATCAAGCTCATCTGTGCCCTATGGCTGAATGCAGAGGTTTCACTAAAAAAAAAACAAACAAACAAACAAAAAACCTCCCACTGTCTTTGCTTTGGTTCAGGGGCTCTCTCCAAGTTTTTCCCACTAAAACTCTTTTGCAGACCTCTCTTTGGACCTAGTTTTTGCCTTCTACCAACTCCTGTGGATGGAGCCTGGGCTCTTCCCAAGCTTCCCTAGGCAGCCTTTGCTAGGACTTGGACTTTGATCATCTCCCTTTGACTGTAGCCACAGGCATAAAATGCTTTTTCCCATGCCTGGAACTGGCTTCCAGGATTATTATATCAACCCAGGCTGCAGGTCCAGAGATTAGTTCATTTAGGTTCTTAGGTGGCCACCAGATGGCACTGTCAGACCATCTTACTGGAGGTTGGGATGGTGGGTGGGTAGAGCAGTAAGTGCTGGAAGGAGGAAGGAGGATTACTCATGACAAGATGAGAACCTATACTCTATTTGTGGGGTCATATAAAAAATTAGCAAGCCTGGAACTCACAACTTGGTGAACTCTAATTCTTGAGGAAGTCAGTTCAGTTTTCTCTTCCATCCTTCACATTTTCATTACTTAAAAAGGAACTTATACCTTAAGGCTTAATTAAATCTAGCTTCTCTCTTACTCACGTTAAGTAATATCAAATCCACAAAGATTAATCCTGAGAGGTTAATTAATTGAGTATCAAAGGACATCTCAGAATATTAAATAATCTCATAATAACAGCATACTTACTCATTCTAATATATTTAGTCTGACTTACATTACATTTCAGTGATGAGAACCCAGTCCTTCCTGGATATACAAATTATTTCCATAAACTTGCCTATTTTAGGCTCTATTCTATAACCACCTCAAGTAATGTTCTACAATAGGGGGACTACATTTTCTTCTTTCATCTCCTGTGTACCATCGAAGACTTCTGAAAGCTAAAATCAACCAAAAGATGATTAGGAAAAAAAATATGAGTGCTCATTAAAGTGTCTGGAAATAAAATAAATAAAAACCAATAGCTTTCTTAAAAAGGATTAACAATCAGAAAATGTCATGGAAGAAAGTAATTTCATTAACAACAATTTAAAAATTAAAATATCCAGAAAAATCTTTTTAAATGATCACAGCCTATATAAAAGAAAACATGAAATGCTACTGAGAGACCTAAAAGAACTCCTGAATCCATGAGAAAAAAAAAAAATTATAAAAAAATCCAGTACTATAAAAGTGGCACCATCCCTTCAATTAATAGCATACAAGTCTAGTTGAAAATCCTAGCAAATATTTCGTTAACTTGACCAAATGATTCAAGTTCATCAAGTAAATATACAAAAGTAGGCAAAATCCAG
>SJYC01004298.1:0-51851 GCA_006408675.1 Madoqua kirkii | reverse complement strand
GAAAGCCCCCACCCCCACAGGTCACTCTTTTAAGGTCCTAAATTCCAGTGGTAGCTTCAAGCTCACTCCCCCATTCTGTAAAACCCCTGGGTTTATTTCTTGCCTCCAGAATGCAGTCTTTATAGACCAGGTTCTAGGTCACCAAAAATCAGCAACTATCCCAAGGGAGGCCACCAGCTTCCATGTGGGTTTTCCTCTCTGCTTTCTCTACATTTCATGATTATAAGGATTTCTCTCACTTTTTAGCCAGATCAGCCTCGTGATTTAAATGACAAATATTTTTCACATTTTATCCAGCATTTCTAGGGTTTTATACTAGATACGTTTTACCAAATAGCAAGTCCATCCATGATACAACCAAGAATAGCCTGCATTTTAATCTGATGTTAAAATTTACTCAGTATTTTGTTTCCAGTGATTAGAATGACTTGTCTGCCTCTCCTTGTCATCTGCTTCAACGACCATGATGTTCCTGCTATACTGTGAAGCCCCCATGAACTCACCTGTCTGAGTTGCCTCTTATTACCTCCTCTCATTTTCCATTAAGCTCTGGCTCTTCACCACAAATTTTCCCAACCAGGTCTGCCCACAGGAGAAAGGTTACTGCATAATTATTATTTTATTCTGTGACTTCAAGCAAGACTTCTAGGAAATTTAGTTCTTGACAGGTGCAATAAAATTACACAAAGAAAGATGGGGATTAATTACATTCTCGTTAAGACAAGTCCTACTAAAGAGATGATATGGAATAGTATGGCACTTTATACATTATCTGTCATAAAATACACCACACACAAAACTATCTAATTATGTTTCCAACCACCTCAAGGATATAACTATCTACATCCTATAATGCCTTCATTATCTTAAAATTAATCACAAAAGACTCTGAAAAGATTTACTAATAGCCCCTGCAAAACATACTAAACACTCCCATATTGTTCTTTCTCTGAAGCTCAAGTATTGGGATTTCAAGCCTTGCCTCTGAGATAAACAGCCTGGGTCTGAGTCCTTACTCTGATCCTTAGAGGGGAGAGCCAACAGCAGGTCACTTCGTCTCTATGAGCCTCCAGTCCTCACCTACACAACAGAGATAACAGCTCCTCCTTTATAGAACCACATCAGGGTTTAAAAAAGAGCATTTATAAAAGCCTTGGTACGGTTCCTGGTACATAGGTTGCCTTCAATTAAAACAAACAAACAAAAAAAAAAACAGCTAAAAGAATGAATTCTATTACTACCTAGTTTTTTAAAAAATACCCAGCATTCTTATAAATGGAGTAGGAAGCACAACTGGACCAACATCAGTAAAGTGTAAGGAAGCCAAGAGATTTGTTTAAGGACTGGAGATTAATGTGCACTGGCCTGATCACTCCACTCTGTGGAGCCAACCCACTCTCCAAGATGGTCAGTCAGGAGAAAGCCTAAATTCGGGATCTGTAATAGCTGGTGTGTGGTTTGGTATCATTAGCACAAGTACCTACAGTTCTATGCTATTGCCTGGTTCATTTATCAGCTGTTCGTGCTCTTGTCCACTCTGGGGAAGACTCAAGCTCCCAGCCATGGCACAGGCTGCTCCTCGGCCTGGAGTACTCTGTGGTCTTCCTTGGGCTCCTGCTGCTGCTGCTAAGTTGCTTCAGTCGTCTCCGACTCTGTGCAACACCATAACGGCAGCCCACAAGGGATTCTCCAGGCAAGAATACTGGAGTGGGGTGCCACTGCCTTCTCTGTTCCTTGGGCTAAGTCCTGCTTATTCTCTAGATACCAGGTTGGATGCTACTTCCTGCAGATTCTCCAGAGTTACTAAGTGTCCTGCTCAGAGTTCCTAGAGCATTTCCTCATCACAACATCACTACCCTGGACTATGATTAAATGCTCATGTGTTTGGATCCTCAGTAAGGTAAGATACATTAGGCTAGGAATCATGTTTTTCCTTGATCAGAACTAAATCCAAACACTAGTACAATGGCTGACAGGCATTAAATACTGGTAAGATGGATGAATGAATGAAACTTGACAAACTATACTGAAGACTTCTTTTTTCCACAGACATCATTTAGAGGTATTAGAAATATCAAAGGTGTTTGATCACTCAGGCAGTGATCATTAGATCTAAGTATCTAACAGAGGTAATCAAACTGAAGAAATGGCACAGGCATACACTTAAAACACTATCTTCTTGGTGAAAGCCAAGTAGAGCCTAAAGGCAAGAATACTTCACCTTGGATCTTTCCCACCCAGGGAGTGAACCTGCATCTCCTGCACTGGTGGGCACATTCTTTATCACTGAGCCACTACGTGGTACACAGTCACTAAATAAACATTATCTGAATAACTGAATGGCACCCTTGCATTTTTCACTCATCAACCTCAACACTTTGCCTATGGTTAAAGCATTAACTTTCAGCAATCCACCTCCTGCCTTCATTTTGGTGACGTACTTTAAATAATATTATAGTTGATCCTTCTTTTTTTTCAGTGAATATATACGGTATTCTATTAATTTAAGAGCTTTTAAAAATAATATGATGGCCCAGTGGTTAAAACTGCACACGTCCAATGCAGAGGGCATGGTTTGATCCCTGGGTCAGGAAGTTCTACATGCCATGTGGTGCGGACAAAAGACAGAATCAATCAATAAACAAATATATATCAAATGATCACTAATATTTTACTAGTATGTGGTCAGGTGTTTTTCTTCTCATTAATTTTGGGATAAAGGCTTTTTAATTATTTGTTTTTATTGAAATATAGTTGACTCACAATGTTGTGTTAGTTTCTGGTGTAAAACAAAGTGATTCAGTTACACACTTTTTTTCAATATAGGTTATTAAAAGAAATTGAATATACTTCCCTGTGTTATACAGTAGGACTCTGTTGTTCATCTATTTTATATATAGTAGTTTGTATCTGCTAATCCCAAACTCCTAACTTTCCTCTTTGGTAACCATGAGTTTGTTTATGTCTGTGATTCTGTTTCTGTTTCATAGATAAGTTCATTTTGTCATATTTTATATTCCACATGTCAATTGAGTTCAGTAGCTCAGTTGTGTCCGACTCTCTGAAACCCCATGAACCGCAGCACGCCAGGCCTCCCTGTCCATCACCAACAGTGGGAGTCTGCCCAAACTCATGTCCATTGAGTCAGTGATGCCATCCAGCCATCTCATCCTCTGTCGTCCCCTTCTCCTCCTGCCCTCAATCTTCCCCAGCATCAGGGTCTTTTCCAATGAGTCAACTCTTTGCATGAGGTGGCCAAAGTATTGGAGTTTCAGCTTCAACATCATTCCTTCCAAAGAACACCCAGGACTGATCTCCTTTAGGATGGACTGCTTGGATCTCCTTGCAGTCCAAGGGACTCTCAAGAGTCTTCCTCAACACCACAGTTCAAAAGCATCAATTCTTCAGTGCTCAGCTTTCTTTATAGTCTAACTCTCACATCCATACATGACCACTGGAAAAAGCATAGCCTTGACTAGACGGACCCTTGTTGACAAAGTAATGTCTCTGCTCTTTAATATGCTGTCTAAGTAAGTAAGTAAAGTCATTCAGTCATGTCCGACTCTTTGTGACCCCGTGGACTGCAACCCACCAGGCTCCTCAGTTCATGGGATTTTCCAGGCAAGAATACTGGAATGGATTGCCATTTCCTTCTCCAGGGGATCTTCCCGACCCAAGGACTGAATCCATGTCTCCCGCATTGAAGGCAGACGCTTTAACCTCTGAGCCACCAGGGAAGCCCTTGTATGCTGTCTAGGTTGGCCATAACTTTCCTTCTAAGGAGTAAGCGTCTTTTAATTTCATGGCTGCAATCCCCATCTGCAGTGATTTTGGAGCCCAGAAAAATTAAGTCAGCCCCTGTTTCCCCATCTATTTCCCATGAAGTGATGAGGCCAGATGCCATGATCAGATCCTTGGGTCAGGATGATGCCTTGGAGAAGGGAATGGCTACTCACTCTAGTATTCTTGCCTGGAGAATCCCACGAACAGAGGAGCCTGGCAGGCTACAGTCCATGGGTTGCAAAGAGTTGGACATGACTAAGCTACTAACACTTTTACACACACACATGCACACATACACACACACACACACACAAATATGAGCTTTCCTGGTGGCTCAGTGGTAAAGAACTCACCTGCCAATGCAGGAGATGCAGGTTTCATCCCTGGATCAGGAAGATCCCCTGGAGAAGGAAATGGCAACCTACTCCAGTATTCTTGCTTGGGAATCCCCATGGACAGAGGAGTCTGGTGGGCTTCAGTCCATGGGATTGCAAAAGAGTCAGACATGACTTAGCAACTAAACAACAACATACATAATATGTGTGTGTATACCTACCTCTTCTTTATCCATTCATCTGTTGGTGGGCATTTAGGTTGTTTCCATGTCTTGGCTATTATAGTGTTGCTATGAACATACAGGTGAATATACCTTTTTGAGTCACAGATTTTTCTGGATATACACCAGAGGGATTGCTGGGTTATATGGCAATTTGATTTTTCATTTTTGTGGGAACTGACATACTGTTTTCACAAGTGAACTTATTTATGAAACAGAAACAGGCTCACAGATATAAAGAACAAACTTGTGGTTGCCAAGGGTTGTGGGGAGGGATGGACTGAAAGCTTGGGCTTAGCAGATGCAAACTATTATTTATAGAACAGATAACTCTCCAGAGAAGCTGCACCAGTTTACATTCCCACCAGCAGTGTAGGCAGGTCCCCTTTTCTCTACACCCTCTCTAGCATTTGTTGCTTGTGACATTTTTATATGGACCATAGCCCACCAGGCTCCTCTGTCAATGGGATTCTCCTAGCAAGAATATTGGAATGGGTTACCATGCCCTTCTCTGCGGATGATCTTGACCCAGGGATAGAACCCTTGACTCTTACATCCCCTGAACTTGCAGGCAGATTCTTTATCACTAGCATCACCTGGGAAGCACAGCTGATTCTTTACTCAGTCTTAAAATCAGGTTGTTTTTTTCCCCCAACATTTCCTACTACTCCTCAAAGTACACTGTAATGCTTGATGGTAAGGACTGAGCTTTGAATACAAAGCCCCACAAAGTCCTCCAAGACACAGTTGCTGGGCGGCCTGCTAAGCACCCAACATGGGAATGGTACATTTCCACCGGGTGTGGGCTTTCCCACTGAGATTGCTGTGACCACTGATGCAGCGTCTCTGTGAGCAGCTTAAACACCACCTGAGTTCAGTTCATTCACTCAGTAGTGTCCGACTCTTTCTGACCCCATGAACCGCAGCACAGTAGGCCTCCCTATCCATCACCAACTCCCAGAGTCCATCCAAACCCATGTTCATTGAGTCGGTGATGCCATCCAACCATCTCATCCACTGTCGTCCCCTTCTCCTGCCCTCAATCTTTCCCAGCATCAGGGTCTTTTCAAATGAGTCAGCTCTTCGCATCAGATGGCCAAAGTATGGGAGTTTCAGCTTTAGCATCAGTCCTTCCAAAGAAGACCCAGCACTGATCTCCTTTAAGATGGACTGGTTGGATCTTCTTGCAATCGAACGGACTCTCAAGAGTCTTCACCAACACCACAGTTAAAAAGCATCAATTCTTTGCTGTTCAACTTTCTTTATACTCCAACTCTCACATCTATACATAACCACTGGAAAAACCATTGCCTTGACTAGATGGACCTTTGTTGACAAAGTAATGTCATCTTTCTAATATGCTGTCTAGGTTGGTCATAACTTTCCTTCCAAGGACTAAGTGTCTTTTAATTTTATGGCTGCAATCACCATTTGGAGTGATTTTGGAGCCCAGAAAAATAAAGTCAGCCACTGTTCCCACTGTTTCCCCATCTATTTCCCATGAAGTGATGGGGCCAGATGCCATGATCTTAGTTTTCTGAATATTGAACTTTAAGCCAACTTTTTCACTATCCTCTTTCACTTTCATCAAGAGGCTCTTTAGTTCTTCTTCACTTTCTGCCATGAGGGTGGTGCCATCTGCATATCTGAGGTTATTGATATTCTCCCAGCAATCTTGATTTCAGCTTGTGCTTCCTCCAACCCGGCATTTTGCATGATGCACCCTGCATATAAGTTAAATAAGCAAGGCAACAATATACAGCCTTGACGTACTGCTTTTCCTATTTGGAACCAGTCTGTTGTTCCATGTCCAGTTCTGTTGTTTCCTGACCTGCATACAGGTGTCTCAAGAGGCAGGTCAGGTGGTCTGTGATCCTCATTTCTTTCAGTGTTTTCCACAGTTTATTGTGATCCACACAAAGGCTTTGGCATAGTCAATAAAGCAGAAATAGATGTTTTTCTCGAACTCTCTTGCCTTTTGGATGATTCAGCGGATGTTGGCAACTTGATCTCTGGTTACTCTGCCTTTCCTAAAACCAGCTTGAACATCTGGAAGTTCAAGGCTTATGTATTGCTGAAGCCCAGCTTGGAGAATTTTGAGCATTACTTTACTAGCGTGTGAGATGAGTGCAATTGTGCGGTAGTTTGAGCATTCTTTGGCATTGCCTTTCTTTGGGATTGGAATGAAAACTGACCTTTTCCAGTCCTATGGCCACTGCTGAGTTTTCCAAATTTGTTGGCATATTGAGTGCAGCAGTTTCACAGCATCATCTTTCAGGATTTGAAAGAGCTAAACTGGAATTCCATCATCTCCACTAGCTTTGTTCGTAGTGATGCTTTCTAAGGCCCACTTGACTTCACATTCCAGGATCACTAGGTGAGTGATCACACCATCATGATTATCTGGGTCATGAAGATTTTTGTACAGTTCTTCCGTGTATTCTTGCCACCTCTTCTTAATATCTTCTGGTTCTGTTAGGTTCCTGCCATTTCTGTCCTTTATTGAGCCCATCTTTGCATGAAATGTTCCCTTGGTATCTATCTCTAATTTTCTTGAAGAGATCTCTAGCCTTTCCCATTCTATTGTTTTCCTCTATTTCTTTGCATTGATTGCTGAGGAAGGCTTTCTTATCTCTCCTTGTTATTCTTTGGAACTCTGCATTCAAATGGGTATATCTTTCCTTTTCTCCTTTGCTTTCGCTTCTCTTCTCTTCACAGCTATTTGTAAGGCCTCCTCAGACAGTCATTTTGCTTTTTTTCCATTTCTTTTTCTTGGGGATGGTCTCGATTCCTGTCTCCTGTACAATATCACAAACCCCCGTCCACAGTTTATCAGGCTCTCTATCAGATCTAGTCCCTTAAATCTATTTCTCACTTCCACTGTATAGTCATAATGGATTTGATTTAGGTCATACCTGAATGGTCTAGTGGTCTTCCCTTCTTTCTTCAATTTCAGTCTGAATTTGGCAATAAGGAGTTCATGATCTGAGCCACAGTCAGCTCCCAGTCTTGCTTTTCTGACTGTGTAGAGCTTCTCCATCTTTGGCTGCAAAAAATATAATCAATCTGACTTTGGTGTTGGCCATCTGGTGATGTCCATGTGTAGAGTCTTCTCTTGTGTTGTTCAAAGAGGGTGTTTGCTATGACCAGTGCATTCTCTTGGCGGAACTCTATTAGCCTTTGCCCTGCTTCATTCTGTACTCCAAGGGCAAATTTGCCTGTTACTCCAGGTGTTTCTTGACTTCCCACTTTTGCATTCCAGTCCCCTATAATGAAAAGGACATCTTTTGGGGGGTGTTAGTTCTAAAAGGTCTTGTAGGTCTCAAAGAACTGTTCAGCTTCTTCAGTGTTATTGGCTGGGGCGTAGCCTTGGATTACCATGATATTGAATATTACTACCACCTGGCTTCCAGCTAAACTACTGCTCATTCCCCGCCTTTCTGGGGAGAAAATTCCTCAGCACTTTCTGCACAGGTTTATCTCTGATCTGAACAACCTGTGTTTTCATTAAGAACACATAATTTAGAAGACCACCTGGAGGGACCATCTGTCTTTGCTTGGCATCTACCGACACACCCAACATGCAGGATCACTGCCGTGGGGGCCTGCACACTCTGTCAATGCCAAATGGCCAAGGATGATTGCCCCACCTTGGCTAAGGAGACTGATCTACTTCAACCATAGGGGAAGACTCGTGAAACTTGCCTGCTGCTAGATACCTGTTCATACTTCTCTGCGCAGGTCAGTGATCTTCTTCTTCCCATATACATTCCTCTTGGGAACTCTGAAGCTAATGAGGAGGCCAGCTGTGGCACCTGGGCTAACATTCCCATGTGTGTCTGTCCCTGACGCCATGACACAGGAACAAGCTAAGACATGATTAAAAAGATGGAAAAGCGATGAGATGGGGAAGACAGAAACTGACAGGGTCTAACATCCCTTATTGTCGATTATTACCTGAACTTTTATTTTTAAACCACAAAGCCTTGAAATTCATGAATAATACAGAAAATCTGTAAAATGCCACTTTTCTGGAATAACCAGGACATTAAAATGCAAATTGCAGTTCCACACACAGCTGTACTCGATGTGACAAATTAAGCTCCTCTTATTCCTAGTCTTGACATTTACCTTCAAGATGTTTGTTCTATGTAGAGAGAAAGAGCAAGCAAGAAGCAGATGAGAGGACTGGCCACAACAACCACCCAGGAGGCCAGCCTCCATAAGATGCCCTCAAGGAGTGAAAGGTCTCCCTGGGACCCACCTTTCCCCCTAGCAGAGAGCAAGGGAAAAACCGTCTTTTGCACTGTCACACTTTGCCAAGAAAACCTTCTCCTAAAAACAGTATTCTTTCATAACAATACGTCCTCAGAATGAGTAGGACAGAAATCTAGAAACTAAGTAAACTGGAAAACTTATGAGTCCCTGTTGGACCCATAACTCCACATTTTGTTCACTCAGTTTGACTCACAAAGTGCATTCTCAAACCTTCCCTTCAGTTCGGTTCAGTCAGTCAGTCATGTCCAACTCTTTGCGACCCCATGAATCGCAGCACACCAGGCTTCCCTGTCCATCACCATCTCCCAGAGTTCACTCAGATTCACGTCCATCGAGTCGGTGATGCCATCCAGCCATCTCATCCTCTGTCGTCCCCTTCTCCTCCTGCTCCCAATCCCTCCCAGCATCAGAGTTTTTTCCAGTGAGTCAACTCTTCGCATCAGGTGGCCAAAGCACTGGAGTTTCAGCTTTAGCATCATTCCTTCCAAAGAACACCCAGGACTGATCTCCTTTAGGATGGACTGCTTGGATCTCCTTGCAATCCAAGGGACTCTCAAGAGTCTTCTCCAGCACCACAGTTCAAAAGCATCAATTCTTCAGCACTCAGCTTTCTTCACAGCCCAACTCTCACATCCATACATTATCACTGGAAAAACCATAGCCTTGACTAGATGGACCTTTGTTGGCAAAGTAATGTCTCTGTTTTGAATATGCTATCTAGGTTGGTCATAACTTTCCTTCCCTCAGTATTCAACATATTTCTTTAGGAGGAGTACCTGCTATGGGCCTGGAACACTTAGGGTCCATCAGCAAATAGCACAGACCAAGCTCACTGACTGGGGGTGGGAATGAAGAGCCCACACTTCATCAGCTGCAGTGCTAAGTGTTTTACACATGAGACCACCCAATCCCTGCGAAACTGAGGCACAGAGAAGGTATTTATCTCAGGAACTAGTAAGCAGATGAGCTGGGATGGGAACCCCTGTACCCTGGACCAAGAATCAGCATGTTTATCCACTTCATTAGATTACCTTTCTCTAATAGCCTTGTTCAGGTTTCCCAGGTGACTTGGTGGTAAAGAATCCACTTGCCAATGCAGGAGATACAGGTTTGATCCCCAGGTCAGGAAGATCCCCTGAAGAAGGAAATGGCAACTCACTCCAATATTCTTGCCTGGAGATTCCTGGACAGAGGAGCCTAGTAAGACAATCCATGGGGCCACAGAAGTCGGACACCACTTAGGGACTAAACAACAACAAAGGCCTCCTCCACTTGCTGTTTATCTACAATAAAGTGCGAACCCTCCAAGGACAGGCTCCGCACCCTATTTATCTTGGGAACCCACCACACACACCCATGTATAGTTTGGGTGGCATGCATGCTAAGTCATTTCAGTCACGTCTGACTCTTTGCAATTCCAAGGACTGTAGCCTGGCAGGCTCCTCTGTCCATGGAGTTCTCCAGGCAAGAATACTCCAGGGGATCTTCCTGACCCAGATGTCGAACCTGCATCTCTTATGTCTCCTGCACTGGTAGGGTGATTCTTTACCACTCCAATGTTCTTGCCTGGAGAATTCATGGACAGAGCAGCCTGGTGGACTATAGTCTATGGGGTCGCAAAGAGTTGGACACAACTGACTGCCTACACACAGCACACAGCGCCACCCAGGAAACCTTATGGATACTCAATAAATATTTATGAATAGCAAGTCTTTATTCCTACTAAATTATCCTGGAGCTACAACAGCAAATATTAGTGCCATCTAGTGGAAAGAGGCCTGGCACAGGAAAGACTACTATAATATCATGGAGTGGTTGACACCGATAGTCAAAGGGAGCCAAAGGTTATAGCAATTATCTGGATGAACCAGGAAAATGTCTTCATGTAGGTACCTTGCCATCATCCTACAGACTGCTGGCACTTGATTTGATAACTAATGCTAGTTGCCTATATATAAAAGTAACATTCCAAACCCAAATCAGATCAAGCCATAGCATTTTTAAAGGATTAACAAAGCAGAAAATTTATACAGAATTCTTCTGAAAAACCCATGATCATGGACACAACATAATAGAGAAGATCTCAAATTCTTATAGGAAAGACCTACAAACATGTATCTACAATATACGGTACTAATATTGTGAAAAGCAGATGACACCAATCATTTGGAGACCAAAAATTCAATTGGGTCCAGATATAAAGCCCTAAAGTGCTTCCCAGGTGGTAAAGAATCTGCCTGTCAATGCAGGAGACACAGATTTCATCCCTGGTTCAGGAAGATCCCCTGGAGAAGGAAATAGCAACCCACTTCAGTATTCTTGCCTGGGAAATCTGATGGAGAGAGGAGCCTGGTAGCCTATAGTCCATGGGGTTACCAAGAGTTGGACATAATTGAGTGACTAAGCAGCAGCAGCAGAAAGCTCAAAAAGAATATGACTGTTTCTGACCTCTACTCCTCAGGAACCCATTGTATATTCTTTTGCTAAGTATTAGCCAATTGTGCTATCAATTTATTAATATAAAATAAGAATAAAGCCTCTATATAAACCAAGCAAATTGCATTTACTTCTTAAGACCTCTTATCGAAAACAATAGAAAAAGTAAGAATATTTTAATCTTCTTCATTTGCTTTTCCCCTTTGACAAAAGTTAAAACAAAAAAAGAACAAAAGAAGTCAATGAAAAATGCAGGGAAACATTGTTATAAGCCAAAATTCAAAAGTCAGAAGAGTTGGTAAACGTCTAGCCCCCACTTCTTAACCAGGAAAACTCCTATTCATTCTTCAAGACCTTGCTCATGTGTGACATCCACTGTGACGTTCTTCCCTTCTGTGTCCCTCGTACAGCTGCACACCCTCATTTCTAAGATCCTATAGCACCTGAGAAATAACACTATCATATGATTCATGTCACATCATATTATAACTGTGCCCTGACATCCTTCTCCTACCTTCCTCATGAAGTTTCTCAGCACATCCACCAGCTCTATAACTACTGAAACCAGAAGTAAATAATGATCATTTGAAACAAATATTATTTCTTTCTTCCTAAGCTATTCTTTGTATTATTACAGAACAAAAAAGCTCTAGAAAATAGCATAAAGACACAGCAATTCTCAAGGCCTTTACTCTGACCCTCTGTTTGTGGGTTTTTTCCCTTATGTGGTTTTCAAAACTAATCCTGCTGACAAAATCAACAATCACTGAAAATGTAAAGTAGAAGAAGTAACCAAGGACTTTCATTTTCAATGCTATTTTTGTCTGTTCTGCCCACGATAAAACTGTGTCAGGAAGGACACCCCACACACATCAGTGCATCTGCCTGAACTGCAAAGAATGTGGAAAGGCTCACTAGGAGCATCAATTCCACTCCATAAATCCAAGTGCCCAGACATGATCTGTCTCTTTAAATGTTCTTAGCAAATGTACGACTGAAGGTTAACAGACAATTAAGAATCTCTCTAGTTCCATGAAAATGATAAATAAAACAGAAAGATCAGGCTTGCATGGTTACATAAAATCAGCTACAATTAAACAAAAATAAGCCACTAGGGAAAGCAGTGTGCTTGCTAAATGCATCTTACTGGCATATTGTGATGGTTAAATGTTTGGATTTGGAGAGATCCAGAGCCAGAATTTAAATCCATGCTCCACATGTATAAAACAGGTAACACTGAACATGTTACTTGATCTCTTTATGCCTCAGTTTTATTATCTGTAAAATGGGAAGAATAATAATACAATCCTGGGTTGTTATGAGCACTTTGCAGAGTGTCTGACATACGATAAACATTCAATAAATACTAAAAAGTTATCATCCTTTATCTTATCTCATTTATTTATTCATTAGTTCAAGAAAATAAACATTTAGCGCCAACACTAAATATTGCACTGGAGACATTCGTACATCATGGCAATTCTCATGTGGAAAAATGAAAAGATTTTATACTATGAAACTTTTTGATGCCAGTATCTTTCATTATAGTCATGTGAGTAATAAAACATGGCTTCCAGGGTTCTGCAAATATCTGATTTAAATTTCACTGTGACAATATCAATGATGAAAATATATCAATCATCTTTGGGAACTGTGCTATAAAGCATCACCCATACTTGTGTTCCGTATTAAACTTTAACACAAAGCAGATCCCAAGTGACTTAATTTGTGCTGCCTTGTTATCTCTGCTTTTTTCTGGAGCCTTCATGATAAAGTGTCCTCATGGATATATTTGAACTTTATGGGAATGTGATGCTGATTAAGAAGATCTTTTCTTGTTTTGTTTTGCTAAATTCAGACCTACCCATATCTACTCACAGAAAACCATACAACCCAATACAGCCCAACATATGTGTGTTCCGTTCAATTAAATGACATGATAAATTCATAGGTATTTTTTGCCAAATGATGACAAATTAAAATAACCAAGGAACCCATTAATTGACTCTAAACTGAAACTTAACAATTACTTGCATGGACTTGTTACCTACTATGATATTAACTTGAAACAAATACTTCCCACTCTTTTGAGTTACTGTAACAGTTAAATTGAAGAGCAAGCTATTAAAAAATACTACCATTTGCAGTTATTTATCTGTCTGAGCCTCAATTTGCTTAATACCATGCAAAGAGAGTATGCATGTACATGAGACAGAAAGAGAGACACAGAATGAAAAGAGAGGGAAAATTAAATTGGATGCTTTTATTTATGCGACTAGAACTGTTTTCTATAAACAAATTTCATTGGAAGTTTATTATTGATAAATCAGCTGCATGATCTTTTGGATGATTTTATAATAATCAAATGTCACAAATACAAACTAACAGCTTATACTAACAAAATGTCCCTTTAATCTCTTCTACATTTTTGAACCCTAGATGATATTTCTTTTAAAAGAAAGGTTCAGAAAACTGTTCCAAGCTATTCTCTTTAGTGAGGCATTACCATAGGCCAGTAACTATTATGTTCCTTGGTGAGACACAAAGAAAAATATTAGCAAGTACCTGTCCACAAGGTTTAAATCTAGAAGAGACAGACATATTGACATTTACAATAAGGCAGTATGTGAGACATGCCAACAAAGTATATGTGCAATTATATACAATACCTAAAGGAGTGACGATGCAGATTGGGGGATGATCAATTTCAACTGGAAAGTTAAAGGAATTAGTATTTAATGAGTATTTAAGTTGCACATTGAATATTGATTAGAATTCAACACAAAGACTGAATGGAAAAAATGCGTGACCCAGTGTGTATATACACATTTTTGTTCACGTCCACTGAAGGGAGGAAGAAGGGGAGACAGAACATTCTGAGACAAGGCGGGCTTAAATTAAAATATGTCACAGCCCCTGAAACTGCACCTAGAATAAAGATGTACATTTGGTATTTAGCGTACATCTAATGAGCCAAGAGAGAAAATGTTTAAACTGAACTGTTGATATTGCCTTCCAATTTTTCCTTTCAGCCAAGATACCATTATAATTTCCAGTAAGTTGAAGCTTGAAAATCCTGTTTCTTGATCTTTCCTAACAATTTCTCACAAACATAAACATTATTCCAATTTTTAACAAGAGTCTTATTTCTTCAAATTTTAAGTATCTGGTTATAGCTGCTCCACATAGTTCTTTGGTAGTTACCTGAGAAATCTCCAAGGCTGTCTTTGGTATAGTCTAAAAAATACATCATGATTTGAAAAAAGAAGGAACCATAAGATCAAGTAACTCAAGTTTCTCATTTTCATAGGCATCTATAACCCATAAAAGTTAGATGATGCTGTTGAAAGGATGAAAGAAACAGGAGGTGAAACAATTTTTTTTAATGCAAAAACCACTAAAAAAATTTTTTTAAGTGTCACATAAATTAACCACACAAGCTCTCAGCTCAGTTCAGTCTCTTGGTCACGTCCGACTCTTTGCAGTGCCACGTACTGCAGCACACCAGGCTTCCTCTCCATCACCAGCTCTAGGAACTTGCTCAAACTCATGTCCATTGAGTCAGTGATGCCATCCAACCATCTCATCCTCTGTTGTCCCCTTCTCCTCCTGCCTTAAATCATTCCCACTATCAAGGTCTTTTCCAGTGAGTCAGCCCTTAGCAACATATGGCCAAAATATTGGAGTTTCAGCTTCAGCATCAGTCCTTCCAAGGAATATTCAGGACTGATTTCCTTTAGGATGGACTGGCTGGACTCCTTGCAGTCCAAGAGACTCTCAAAAGACTTCTCCAACACCATAGTTCAAAAGCATCAGTTCTTTATGGTCCAACTCTCACATCCATACATGATTACTGGAAAAACCACAGCTTTGACTAGATGGACCTTTGTCAGCAAAGTAATGTCTCTGCTTTTTAATATGCTGTCTAGGTTGGTCATAACTTTTCTTACAAAGAGTAAGTGTCTTTTAATTTCATGGCTGCAGTCACCATCTGCAGTGATTTTGGAGCCCAAGAAAATAAAGTCTGTCACTGTTTCCATTGATTCCCCACCTATTTGCCATAAAGTGATGGGACCAGATGCCATGATCTTAGTTTTTGAATGCTGCATTTTAAGCCAGTTTTTTCACTCTCCTCTTTCACTTTCATCAAGAGGTTCTTTAGTTCCACTTTGCTTTCTGCCATAAGGGTGGTGCCATCTGCATATCTGAGGTTATTGATATTTCTCCCAGCAATCTTGATTCCAGCTTGTGCTTCATCCAGCCCAGTGTTTCTCATGAGGTACCCTGCATATAAGTGAAATAAGCAGGGTGACAGTATACAGTCTTGATGAACTCCCTTCCCAATTTGGAACTGGCCTGTTATTCCATGTCTGGTTCTAACTGCTACTTCTTGACCTGCATACAGATTTCTCAGGAGGCAGTTAAAGTGAAGTGAAGTGAAAGTCACTCAGTAGTGTCCAACTCTTTGCGACCCAATGGACTATACAGTCCATGGAATTCTCTAGGCCAGAATACTGGAGTGGGTAGCCCTTCCCTTCTCCAGAGGATCTTCCCAACTGAGGGATCAAACCCAGGTCTCCTACATTGTAGGCAGATTCTTTACCAGCTGAGCCACCAGGGAAGCCCAGGGCAGGTAAAGTGGTCTGGTATTCCTATCTCTTTAATAATTTTCCAGTTTGTTGTTATCCACACAATCAAAGGATTTAGTGTAGTCAATAAAGAAGTAGATGTTTTTCTGGAATTCTCTTGCCTTTTCTATGATCCAATGGATGTTGGCAATTTGATCTCTGCATCAAATTAGCTACAGCCATACCAGATGGAAATAATTATAATTATTGGTTTACAACACATTATCAACATTGCTCCATGTATGACTCTCTTTTTCATTTATTTATCTTTAAAAACACAGGGAACACCATGAACACACCATCCATCCCAAGAACCATGATGAAGACTATCATATCTATCCATGGACATCTTCCTATCTCTTTCTCTGCCTTCCAAGGGAAGACTCAACGGTCAGACTTGAATCAAGGGTGATCAGTAGCATTTGGATAGATGGAAAATAATACACAAATATGAATAAAATCTTGAACAAAGTGCAGATACACAAAAAACTAGAACTAGGAGGGAGTAGAGAGGATACAAAGACCTATGCAGCTGAAATAATAATTTGTGGAAGGACTTAAGAGAAAATGCATCTATGAGTAGAGAGGTCTAAATGCCACCTAAGGGGTCTTAAGCTTATCCCAAAGACAGTGGAGAGATTTTCAAAGGGAAAATGAATGATCAAAGTAGTGTTTGGGGAAAGTTGGCAGGATAGATAAAAGCAAAATAGACTGAAGGGAAGGAAACCAAAATCAGAAAGTTCAGAGTTGTGCAAGGAAATCTCACAGTAAATGATCACTGGCCAACAGTCCAAAAGCAGCCATTCTCTGCTTCCCATAAAAATCAAACTATTAACAAGAACCCTCGGACTATCTTTTAAAATATTCAACAAGACATAGCTTAAAATAAACACTCTATTTAAAATCATAGAGAGTTAAAGGATAAACAGAGGCAAATACTAATTTTGAAAAAAGCAGATGGCCAAATTAATTTCAGATGAAGTATACAATTCAGCTGACCTGAAATGTCTATAGGAAAATATAAATTTCACAGATTAACCCCCCAAAGAAGTAGACTAGTCAGTTAACAGTCTACTAAATAGACTAGTTAGTAACCTACTAAACAGACTAGTTAGTAGTGAGGGAAATTAAAGGGGAAAAAGAGGCTCCAGAGCCAGATATTCTAATATGGACAAAAAGATGGAAACCTATCAGTTCACTTTATAAATCTAGTATAATTCTAATATCTGAAAAAAAAAAACCCTAGCTCCATTTAAGAACAAATTGTTGATATTAACTACAGGCCAGTTTCATGTCTTTAATTTTAATAGAGTTACATAGAGTCTGTTGTCTAACAGACACTATGCTAAAACACAAGAAAACAATACAGTCTCTATATTCCTAACACTTATAGTCTACCAGTAAACAAGTAGTTATTAGTGTTATGAGGTAGATATAAGGTATATAAAAATTACAAAAAAATACTGACAAACATTTTGAAATAAACTAAAAGAACCACTCATAACGACCACAGTGAAGGTTAATACCAGGAATGCAAGTATAATGTTCAGAAATTTATTTATATCATTGTGTATCAACATATCTAATATATTAGCATATATACAAGAAATTTACAGTAGAAAGCAATCTTTAAAAACTCTTTCAAAACAAAAAATAGTATCAGCTCATAATTACAGATCAGTGTATACTATAGCTTCTACACTTATTCACCAATTGCTTGATGTTTAGTGTTTTTTAAAAACAGAGTTGGAAAGCAAGAAGAGGGTACCTTCAGTGAACCAAAACTCACATGGAATCCCTTAAAGACAAAAAGTACATGCATGCATACTAAGTCATTTCCAACTCTCTGTGACCCCATGGACTGCAGCCCACCAGGTTCCTCTGTCTATGGGGTTTCCCAGGCAAGAATACTGGAGTGGTTTGCCATTTCCTCCTCCAGGGAATCTTCCCAACTCAGGGATCAAACCTGCATCTCCTGAGGCTCCTGTATTGGCAGGCTGATTCTTAACACTGAGCCAAGTAGACTGGATGAAATTAAAAGAGGAACCACAGTTCAAAATGCGCTGAGAAAAATTACTGCTAAAAAACAAAGGGAAGCTTCTGCGACTGCTCTAAGCTAGGAAGCAGAATGGATATAGGCTGGGGATCCAGAGCAACCGATAGTGTGATTTGAGTAGGGACAGTTATCACAGTACAAACAGACAGCAAATCTGTCACTCTCCACTCACCCCTGTGCCCCAAATGGTAACTAGTAGGACAGCCCTCCTGGAAATGCATCCACCCTCCCTCATCATTACTCAGGCACTGCAGTGAAAGAGACACCACTGGCAGATAGGCAAGATGAGCCCACAACCAAGAACCACAAAATATTTTGAAGGACCAAACTCAACGAGACCTAACAGAGGAGGAATTATTAGAACAAACAGGGAGAGACTTGAAAAGAGGTATAATTTTTAAAAACATAATCAATAATCCCAAAACGATCACACAAGATATTAGTCAATAAAGAAAGTTTGTAGTCAATAAAAGTTTGTATAGAAATTATACCTTAAAAATGTAACAGGAGATTTGTTTTCTCAAAATGGGTTAAGTAATTCTAAGCTCATCTAGAATACTTAGGTGATATTAGCCAAGGAAATAGTGGTCTCATCAAATAATAAAAAATTAAAACAGCAAGATACTGGCATAAGAACTGATAAGCAATCAGATGGAATAATGGCCCAGAAACAGACCTCAATATGTATTAAAGCTTTCTATAACAATGAAAATAACAAAAGAATGGAATGTTAAAAAAATCCACGGAATAGCTAAAATAAATCACAAACATTTTAATTATAAAGGATACATAAAGACATCTTATTCCTTTATACTTTTTTGTATATGCCAAATTTTCTACACTGAACAATTTTATAATCAGAAATAATTAGAAATAAAAGTTATTTCTAAATCAGTAAAATGAAGAACATACAGGCAAAGACAACTCACAAAACAACAACAGAAGGCCAGTTAAGATGCAATAAAATTGTACATTACTAATCAAAAATGCAAAACAAAATGAGATGCTATGTTTGTTTCTTAAAATGTCAAACTTTTTTTAAAGTTTTTTTTTTAAAAATGATACTAGCAAATGTTGGCAAGAATGCAATGAAACACATACTCCACATACTCTTAGTGGTAAAAACAAGACTGGTATAATCTTTCTGAAGAATGTGGCAATATATGCCATAAATATTAAAAATATACAAACTCATAGTTTCTACTTACAGGAAATTAGCCTGAGAAAATAATCAGAGCGGCAAACTGGTATTTTTATCACACTCTTTAATAATGGTCAAAAATGGCAAATAACCTGAAATATATCAACATATATAAATAACAAAATAACTTATGGTACACAATTACGCAGTTTCCAAAAGACACAATTTTGAAAAAGGACTTAATTGTGGGGTAACTACACTCAAAACAATGTTAAAAGAAAACAACAAAACATAAAATTCTATCTACAGGGAGAATTTAAAATGGTATAGTAGCTATGGAAAATAGTAGGTAGTTTGTAAAGAAAAAAAAGAAAGAAAGAAATTAGCAGACGAATGGGTAAGAAAGCTGTGGTACATATACACAATGGAGTATTGCTCAGCCATTATAAAGAATACATTTGAATCAGTTCTAATGAGGTGGATGAAACTGGAGCCTATTATACAAAGTAAAGTAAGCCAGAAAGAAAAACACCAATACAGTATACTAACGCATATATATGGAATTTAGAATGATGATAATGATAACCCTGTACAAGAGACAGCAAAAGAGACACAGATGTATAGAACAGTCTTTTGGACTCTGTGGGAGAGGGCAAGGGTGGGATGATTTGGGTGAATGGCATTGAAACATGTAAATTATCGTATGTGAAATGAATCGCCAGTCCAGGTTCAATGCATAATACAGGAAGCTCAAGGCTGGTGCACTGGGATGACCCAGAGGGATGAGATGAAGAGGGAGATGGGAGAGGTTCAGGATGGGGAACACGTGTATACCTGTGGCAGATTCATGTTGATGTATGGCAAAACCACCATAATATTGTAAAGTAATTAGCCTCCAATTAAAATAAATAAATTATACTAAAAAATAAAAAAGAGACACTGAAAAAAAAAAGAAATTAAAAACAGAATTAGCATATAGCACATAAATTTCACTTCTGGATATACATCCCCAAAAAATAGAAAGCCGGGTCTTGAAGAGACACAGGTACATTCATGTTCAAAGCAGCATTATTCACAGTAGCTGAAAGGTGGATGCTACCCAACAGATGAATGGATCAGCAAGATATGATATATCTGTACAACAGACTACTATTCAGGCTTAAAGAAGGATATTCTGACACAAGCTACAGTATGGAGGAACCTTAAGGACATAATGCTGAGCAAGATAAGACAGTCACAAAAAGACAAACGCTCTCTGATTTCCATTAATATGTGGTACCAAGAGTAGTTAAATTCATAGAGACAGAAGACAAGAATGGTGGTTACCAGGACATGAGCGGAGAGAGGAATAGAGAGCTATTTACTGGGTACAGAATTTCACTTTTGCAAGATGAAAAGAACTGTACAGTTTAGTAATGGTTAAGACTAAATTTTATGTATGTGCATTGTACTGCAATTTTTTTAATGCGGAAAAAAAACGAAGCATGAACTCACTTTTGAAAGACATTAATATGGAAGAGAAAAAGAAAATTATCACCACCCTCGACCATCTCTACCACCACTGTTTTCTAAGGAGACTGATGGTATAAACGCAAAAGATTAAAAGTTCTCTGAGCAATAAATATTACTAATAAAATAATATCCCCCATAAGATATGAAAAGTTTAGGAAATGAAGCAAAAAGCAAGAGAGAGAGGAAAAGATATACCCGACTGAATGCAGAGTTCCAGAGAACAGCAGGAGAAGAAAGACTTTCTTAAATGAACAATGCAATGAAGGAGGTAAACAACAGAATGGGAAAGACTAGAGATCTCTTCAAAAATTGGAGATATCAGGGAACATTTTTTGTAAGGATGGGCACGATAAAGGACAGAAAAGGCAAGGACTTAACAGAGGCAGAAGATATTAAGAAGAGGTGGCAAAAATACAGAAAAACTACTCAATCAGTTTTAGTGACTGGCATAACTATGATGGTGTGATCACTTATCTAGAGCAAGACATTCTGGCACATGAAGTCAAGTGGGCCTCAGAAACCATTAACACAAGCAAAGCTAGTGGAGGTGATGGAATTCCAGCTGAACTATTTCAAATCTTAAAAGATGATATTGTTAAAGAGCTGCACTCAATATGTCAGCAAATTTGGAATATTCAGCAGTGGTCACAGGACTGGAAAAGTTTTCATTCCAATATCAAAGACAGGCAGTGCCAAAGAATGTTCATACTGTCAGACAACTGCATTCATTTTGCATGCTAGTAAGGTTATACTCAAAATCCTTCAAGCTAGGCTTCCACAGTACATGAACTGACAACTTGCAGAGGTACAAGCTGGATTTAGAAAAGGCAAAGGAACCAGAGATCAAATTGACAACATTCACTGGATCATAGAGAAAGCAAGGGAATTCAAAAGAAAACACCTAGTTCTGCTTCACTGACTATACAAAAGCCTTTGACTGTGTAGATCACAACAAACTGTGGAAAATTTTTAAAGAAATGGGAATGCCAGACCCTGTTTCCTGTCGCCTGAGAAACCTGTATGTGAGTCAAGAAGCAACTGTTACAGCCTTACATGGAACAACTGACTGGTTCAAAATTGAGAAAGGAGTACAAGAAGACTGTATATTGTCACCTTACTTAACTTATATGCAGAGTACATCATGCAAAATGCTGGGCTGCATGAATCACAAGCTGAAATCAAGATTGCTGGGAGAAATATCAACAACCTGAGATGTGCAGACGATATCACTCTAATGGCAGAAAATGAAGAGTAACTAAAGAGCTTCTTGATAAAGGTGAAAGAGGAGAGTTAAAATGTTGGCTTAAAACTCAACATTCAAAAAAACTAAGATCATGGCATCGGTCCCATAAATTCATGGCAAATACAAAGGGAAACAGTGAAAACAGTGACAGATTTTATTTTCTTGGGGTCCAAAATCACTGTGGATAGTGACTGAAGCCATGAAATTAAAAGATGCTTGCTCCTTGGAAGGAAAGCTATGGCAAACCTAGATAGCATATTAAAAAGCGAAAACATCACTTTGCCAACAAAGACCAATATAGTCAAAGCTATGGTTTTTCCAGTAGTCACGTACAGATGTGAGAGCTGGACCATAAAGAAGGCTGAGTGCTGAAGAATTGATGCTTTTGAACTGTGGTGTTGGAGAAAATTCTTGAGTGCCCCTTGCAAGGAGATCAAACCACTTGATCCTAAAGGAAATCAGTCCTGAGTATTCATTGGAGGGACTGATGCTGAAGCTGAAGCTCCAATACTTTGACTACCTGATGCAAAGAACTGACTGGTCAAGACCCTGATGCTGACTGAAGGCGGGAGGACAAGGGGGCAACACAGGATGAGATAGTTAGATGGCATCACTGACTCGACGGACGTGAGTTTGAGAAAGCTTCAGGAGTTGGTGATGGACAAGGAGGCCTGGCATGCTGCAGTCCATGGGGTCACAAAGAGTCGGACATGACTGAGTGACTGAACTAAACTGAAAACTCCATTACCAAAGAGAATTTACAATATGTTATAAATGGCTTCTAAATACTTTGTGCACGTGGATTCTTCTAGGAAAGCTCAGAGAAGAGGCTGAGTGGCAGCTGACATCTGGGTTATATAAGAAATGTCTAAGAGAAAAGACTGGAAGGATACCGCCTAACTGTCCATGATGGTTATTTCTGGATGGCAGAACTCCTGGTGGGTTTTCTTCTTGTTCATATGGATTCACTTATGTATTTTCTAAACTTTCTACAAACAGTATGGGGGGAGTTATTTTTCAGTGGCTGTTTAGAGTACAGTAGGAAAAACAAAGGAGAGGTGATGAGCATGAAAGAAAGTTTAAGCGAGAGGCCCTGCTGTGTGAAAGACAAACCTACAGGATCAGGGCTAGGCCCACTGAGGATCTTTATCTTTTTTGCAGTTCATTCATTTTCTGATTCACTGTTCTCATACATATTTATCGAGATTCAAAGGACACCAAAATGAAGAAGATTCAGTTCTTGCCCTCACGCAGCCAGCTCTTACAGTCAGTTCTTACCTACGGTCAGTTCACCATAAAGGCAGAGGAGAAGAACTGGACAAATGCTGCATACGAAGGATAAACTGCTAAAAGAACTAGAAATCTTGTCAAAGTACCACCTGGAAGCTAGGATGGAAAAATGCTTGGAATTAGTATCAATCAATAGATGCGAGATTCTGTCATAGCTATCTGAATTATTCCACTGAGGAACAAAAGCCCCATAGAACCTTGGAGAATGTATCAAGAAAGATGTGCCCCTAAGCAAACTGTCCCAGAGTGCATGTTTAGGCAGCTAACATTTTGATAAGTATTTTTGAATGAAATCTTCATCGTGTACACCTATGGTTGACTCATGTCAATGTATGGAAAACCAATACAGTACTGTAAAATAGAATAAAGTATTAAATAAAAATAATAATAATAATGTGTATGCTTTTTTTGCATCCCGAAAGAGCATCTGCAGAACAAAATCTAATGTTTTCCTGATGATTCAATGTCACCATGAAAAGAATCAAGTATTACGCTGCCTATGACATAGCTATGCCCTCAGAAGCTACTGGGTTCTCTAGGATTATTTCCTCCATACTGGTTCCAGATTTCTAGGTTTTTCTCCTTGTATGTGTTTCCAGCAGCTTTTTATAGCTTTTATCTTAAATACATTGAATTTTAGAGCTGGAAGGGAACTCAGAGATTAACCAGTTTAACCCACTCATCTCACAAGAGGAAACTGTTCCCTCCTTCACTCTAAAGTTCTGTCTCCAACTTGGTGACATTTTAATGCTCCTGCTGTGATCGATGCCTCTCCCTTTTCTAATTTTTCTGCCTCTGACAACTGGGAGAGCAGATAAGCAACCTTATTAGAATGATACCAAAAATAGCCATAATTGAAGTGAGAAAACATATTCTAAGACCACAAAGTCTGACTTTTGCCATCGTTCTCTTGGGCCATACATTGTGGGAATATGGAGGCCTCTTTTCTGTTCTTCAGGTTTGGTGAATCTGTTTACAATATGAAACTGAAGGTTTTCAGGACTGTCAAATGATGAATGCTCATCCTCTGAAAAGGAGGACTTCTTCCCCTTATGAACTGTGTGGACTTGAGTAATTCTTCTGAGCCTCAGTTTGCTCACATGTATAAGGAGAACACAGAAGAGGAAATAGCAACCCACTCCAGTATTCTTGCCAAGAAAATCCCATGGACAGAGGAGCTGGACAGGCTTCAGCCAATGGGATAAAGAGAATTTACAATATGTTATAAATGGCTTCTAAATACTTTGTGCACGTGGATTCTTCTAGGAAAGCTCAGAGAAGAGGCTGAGTGGCAGCTGACATCTGGGTTATATAAGAAATGTCTAAGAGAAAAGACTGGAAGGATACCGCCTAACTGTCCATGATGGTTATTTCTGGATGGCAGAACTCCTGGTGGGTTTTCTTCTTGTTCATATGGATTCACTTATGTATTTTCTAAACTTTCTACAAACAGTATGGGGGGAGTTATTTTTCAGTGGCTGTTTAGAGTACAGTAGGAAAAACAAAGGAGAGGTGATGAGCATGAAAGAAGTTTAAGCGAGAGGCCCTGCTGTGTGAAAGACAAACCTACAGGATCAGGGCTAGGCCCACTGAGGATCTTTATCTTTTTTGCAGTTCATTCATTTTCTGATTCACTGTTCTCATACATATTTATCGAGATTCAAAGGACACCAAAATGAAGAAGATTCAGTTCTTGCCCTCACGCAGCCAGCTCTTACAGTCAGTTCTTACCTACGGTCAGTTCACCATAAAGGCAGAGGAGAAGAACTGGACAAATGCTGCATACGAAGGATAAACTGCTAAAAGAACTAGAAATCTTGTCAAAGTACCACCTGGAAGCTAGGATGGAAAAATGCTTGGAATTAGTATCAATCAATAGATGCGAGATTCTGTCATAGCTATCTGAATTATTCCACTGAGGAACAAAAGCCCCATAGAACCTTGGAGAATGTATCAAGAAAGATGTGCCCCTAAGCAAACTGTCCCAGAGTGCATGTTTAGGCAGCTAACATTTTGATAAGTATTTTTGAATGAAATCTTCATCGTGTACACCTATGGTTGACTCATGTCAATGTATGGAAAACCAATACAGTACTGTAAAATAGAATAAAGTATTAAATAAAAATAATAATAATAATGTGTATGCTTTTTTTGCATCCCGAAAGAGCATCTGCAGAACAAAATCTAATGTTTTCCTGATGATTCAATGTCACCATGAAAAGAATCAAGTATTACGCTGCCTATGACATAGCTATGCCCTCAGAAGCTACTGGGTTCTCTAGGATTATTTCCTCCATACTGGTTCCAGATTTCTAGGTTTTTCTCCTTGTATGTGTTTCCAGCAGCTTTTTATAGCTTTTATCTTAAATACATTGAATTTTAGAGCTGGAAGGGAACTCAGAGATTAACCAGTTTAACCCACTCATCTCACAAGAGGAAACTGTTCCCTCCTTCACTCTAAAGTTCTGTCTCCAACTTGGTGACATTTTAATGCTCCTGCTGTGATCGATGCCTCTCCCTTTTCTAATTTTTCTGCCTCTGACAACTGGGGAGCAGATAAGCAACCTTATTAGAATGATACCAAAAATAGCCATAATTGAAGTGAGAAAACATATTCTAAGACCACAAAGTCTGACTTTTGCCATCGTTCTCTTGGGCCATACATTGTGGGAATATGGAGGCCTCTTTTCTGTTCTTCAGGTTTGGTGAATCTGTTTACAATATGAAACTGAAGGTTTTCAGGACTGTCAAATGATGAATGCTCATCCTCTGAAAAGGAGGACTTCTTCCCCTTATGAACTGTGTGGACTTGAGTAATTCTTCTGAGCCTCAGTTTGCTCACATGTATAAGGAGAACACAGAAGAGGAAATAGCAACCCACTCCAGTATTCTTGCCAAGAAAATCCCATGGACAGAGGAGCTGGACAGGCTTCAGCCAATGGGATCACAGGGAGTTAGATGAGACTGAGCATCTGAGCACACACACACAAAAAAGAAATAAAGTTTACCCAGGGTAATAACCAATGTACGACATGAAGTCAAGTGCTTTAACGAGTGCTCAAAAAATGAGACATGCTCTTGCTGTGCCTCCCTACTTTTCCTTAAGCAGCACAAGAAGGAATATTTGCTGATAGACATCTTCATTTTCTGCAGCGGCTTCAGGACCGGAGTACAATCCTGCTCAAAGCAAAATGGGTTCTTCACAGGGCTTCTCAATGCAGATACCATTAGAATCACCTGGGGGCTTGTAAAAGGTGTGCTGCTTACTTGCAGGCAGATATTCTGATTTGATTGGCCTGGGTTGGGGCCCAGGTAGAAGTTCTTTTTAAGAAGTCTCCAGATGATTTTCACAGGAGCCCAGGTTGTGAGTTAATGCTTCAGAGAAAAGCCTTGAGCCATGCTAAGCCTCCATGCCTGTGTGAGATAAGGACCCCTAAAAGCCCACTGTTCACCAGCCAGACCTTGGATTGGACCCTCTGCATAAACAGCCATAAAATTTGCCTCTTAATTTTATTCAAGTCTTTGTTCAAATGACTTCATACTGGAAACAAATGCCTTGCTTCACCATGTTTAATTTGCTGCAAAACACAAATTATTTACTACTACACTTCTTACTCTATGTGTTGTATGAGTCCCTCCACTAGAGCCAAGGTTCTGTGAGAATAAAGATTTGGCCTGGTTTGTTCCTTCTCTATTCCCAATGCATTGAACAGAACCCATTCCATATTAAGTGCTAATCAGTATTTGCCAACAATATGTGAATAAAATGAACTACATACTACTTAAAAATATATGGATGAGAGAAAATATCTGCAAATTATATATCTGATAAAGAAAGGGCTTGTATCTAGAATATATAAAGACTCCTATAATTGATAATAAAACCACAAACAACTAAAAAGTGGGGGAAAGTTTTGAATAGACATCTCACCAAAGAAAATACACAACTGGCTAATAAAATGCTCAAACTTGGGATTGGGTAGGAAAACACGAATTTAATGACAACAAAGTCGCAATAAAACGACTGGTATGAACATAAAGAAACTGAACTCCCATTCATTGCTTTTGAGAGTGTACAGAAAACATCTTGGAAAATAGTTCAATAGTTTCTTCAGTTCAGTTGCTCAGTCGTGTGTGTCTCTTTGCAACCCCATGAAACGCAGTACGCCAGGCCTCAATAGTTTCTTAGAAAGTTAAATATGTTTAACTCTGACTGTAATTCCACCCAAGAAAAATAAAATCAATGTCCACATAAGGACTTACTACTATTTTTAGTAGCAAAAAAAAAGTGGAAATATTCCAGATGTCCTTCATTGTTGAGTGAATAAACAAAACACAGTATATACATAAAATAGAATACTGTTCTGCAAATACGTGTATGTGTGTGTGTATAAAAGGAATGAGCTACAGATACATACTACAGTATAAATGAACCTCAAAAATATATTATGCCAGGTGAAAGAAGCAAGGTACAAAAGACGACATATTTTATGATTCTATTTACATGAAATTTTTTTTAAAAAGGCAAATTTATAGATACTGAAAGTGGAAGACTAGTTGTCTAAGAGTGGCAAACAGGAAATAAGGGCATATGAATTTGAAGATGTACTGAAAATTTTCCAAAACTGGATTGAGGGGATATATTCACAACTCCATACATTCACTTAAAATCACTAATCTGTGTACTTACATTGGGTAGATTTTACAGTATATAAAGTGTCCTTCCCTAAAGCTGTTAAACAATAACAATGACAAGATGAAATAAAAACCACCATGGAAATACATGTTCCTTCCATTCCCTCCCAGAAGATCTCTCCTACTTCCTTTTCATTAATACTGCTTCTCTCTCCACTGTGGCAAAGAGACATGCCTAGGGCTGCAGACCCAAGTCAATAGGGATCTGCTGGGCTTGGGACCTTGTCTTTGAACAGCATACCCTATTCCCCCATAAATTCTCCCAAATAGCCAATGATTTGTTGATAATTTTGAATCACAACCCTAAATTGCACCATTAAGGCTTAACCTGATATCTGGTTTCCACTTCTATGGTCGACCCACTTTGAACTGTCCTCCTGGTTCCCATGCTCACTTCTGTCCTGGACGCTAGCTTTGGTTTAGCCTTATTCCTCAAAGCATACACCTGAAACAAGAACCCTCCACTCCATCCCAGATCCTGGGCAAAAATCCTCCTTTAGATCAGTACCAGCTAGTTTCCCACTACTTCTGGGGAGGAGAAGAGTTCAGGCAGTATCTCACAAGCTAAAAGGAATATTCCAGGAAATCCTCCTTCAAAAATGAGGACCCCTTTTATATAAATGTCAAAACATTTTTCAAACCCACATTTAGTTGTCATTGTACTTCTAGTATCAGTTGACTGAAAAAATTCAGAATGACACAAAGATATGATAGCTTAAATACACTTAAGTAAATTTGCATTTATTAATCATAACTACATTAATCAGGAAGGAAATTTTGCTATTTTAAAAGACAGGGAAGCACTCCAGCTAGTTCTGCATTCTGAGAAAGGGAAGAGTTCACTTCTGGGGGAAAATGTCCTTGTTTTGCTTAGAATGACACAGCCCCTAGGTCATAAAAGGGAAGGCTCTAGGCTAAACTATGAGAGAAAGGCTAAAGAAAAACAAATTGTTCTATGTAATAAAATAATATAGCTATTTTAAGCTGTTCCTAGGTAGCTTAAGAGAGTGATGACTTTCAATTCTGTTTTTGTTGTTGGGGGTGTGGGCAAATAGGGAAGGAAAGACTCCCAACACATTGAAAGAGATGTTGGGGGGAAAAAAGTTGATAGAAGAGGAAATGAACTTGAATTCAGATCACTCTTATTTGGAGCAAGAACCCGGAGGCTGATAGAACAACTCGACCAACAAAAGGGGGATATCCACTGTAGGAAATGCAGTTCCTGACAATTTTATTGAGTTATTTCTTTAGAATTATAAGAACTACAAGTGATTTTATAGATACTGGGCAAAGATCCCAAGCATCTAAACCAGGAGATTCAAGGATCAAAAGTCAACACAGGCCCCACAGTCCTGCCAAGTCTGTTGTTTCAAAGGACAGTTGTTAACATCCTAACATTATAGTAAAAGCAACGATTTCCACAACTTACAAAAAAGCACTCTTGCATAAACATTTTTATTTTCACCACCAAAATATCCTATGAGAAAGATATTACCAACTCAAGCCTGTAATGGGGAAATTGAGGCTCGAAGAGAATGAAATGATACTTATAGCGAATCAGGAAGCCACAGGATGAGAACTAAAGGAAAATCCTTTGCATTCCAAAAACAGTGCTCTTTCTGCATCAACACAGGTATGGACACGGAGTAAGAAAATGAAAGGGCATCAATAAAATTCTGATTAATTTTATCAGATTTCAGTAGCCAATACAGAAAACCTGAGAGGAAAAGAATAAAGCACTGCTCAAGACAGATTAGATGCTACTGCTAGCTTTAAACCACTTCCCACTCAACAATATGAATATTCATTAAGAATTAAACAAATACTTACTGACTTTTTATCTTATGCCAGTGCATTGACAAAAGCTAAGTTTCAGTAATTATAACTTGAACACTGTTCAACAATTGTTATCAATAAACGGCGTAATGATATTCTTCCCTTGAGGTGAAGTGAAGTGAAAGTTGCTCAGTTGTGTCTGACTCTTTGAGACCCCATGGACTACACTGTCTTCCTGTCTTCCCTGGTGTCTCAGCTGGTAAAAAATCTGCCTGCAATGTGGGAGACCTGGGTTTGATCTCTGGGTTGTGAAGATCCCCTGGAGAAGAGAACGGCTAACCACTCCAGTATTCTGGCCTGGAGAATTCCATGGACTGTATAGCTCATAGGCTCACAAAGAGCCAGACAGGACTGAGCAACTTTCACTTAACTTCCCTTGATGGTAAGAACCTGATTCACTGCCATATTGGTCTGTGGATGTTATAAGCTGATGCCTTTCTTAAAAGAACAAAGAGTGTTGACCCTGAAAGACATTAATTACGCTGAACACAAACAGTCTGCCTACAGTACACTGCTTTTAAATTTGTAACCAGATAAACACAGAAGCCCATTCGTGACTGGTTTCATTCTAGAACACCCAAGGTAAGACAAAGGTCATAGCTGAGAAGTTGCCCAAGTACAGCTGAGCGATGACGCGGGTCAAAGTCATCACAGGAAGACGGAGGCCAGCAAAACCGCCCTATTCACAAAGGAAATAAATAAATAACTTCCTCAACTTACATTCTGCCAGTCACTGTCTTTCATCACTGGAGTCACCAGACAAGAAGTCAGCCCAGTGTGCCTTCCAAGTTCTGGTTCTGCCACTTAGTTTCTTCAATAGACACTTTCTCCGTGCTTCAGTTTTGTCTTTATAGAATGTAATGGTGTAACTACATAAATCTCTAGAATCCTCTGTCAATCAGCAATCAGCAAGATACAGACTGTACACTCAAATTAGGATAATTCAAGGAGACTACTTACAGAGGAATACAGGAGGTAGGGAAAGTACAGAGAAGCTACAGAAGAATAATCACCATCTCAGGAAAAGGCAGGAAGAAGGAGGCAGTTACAGGACAGAAGGAAGGAGTCGGGTAGCAAGGGCTACCAGGAGATGAGCAGCAATTCCCCATCACAGGGTACAGTCAGCGCCGGTGACCACCCTGCAGAAATGGCTGGATCTCTCTTTCATGTCCTTCACTGGACTTGCTGTTGGCTGAACCCAACCAGGAGCCAAAGAGCACATCCGTTTTCCAGGGAAGGAACAGGCTGGAGGAGGATAGACAATAAGACCTGGAGATGGGAACCAGCACAGGCTCATTGAAGTTTTAACACTCGTTTATTCTGTTTGTCTGGCACTTTAAGGGGACAACTTGACTTCGTTTGACCACTGACATGCCAAACCTGGACCTTCTGGGCAGTCAGGAATGGGTACAGAGCAACATCCCCAACAAGGTCAGCCCCGATCCTGTCCCTGTACAGATTATTTCCAGGTCCTGATATCATGCTCCTAGGTGAACCCTGAAGGTCCAGACATGTTATTTGATTTTCATCTTTAGCAGAGAATACATAATCTAAAAGGAGTAGACCATATTTGCCATCTACTTCTCTGTGAAGCATAATAGTTAAGATACCAATGCTGAAATCACATCAAATCAAACCCAAGTTTGATTGCACGTTCTGATTCTGAGTAACTCGATTAAACTGAGCTTCTCCTTGTTTGTAAAATAGGGATAGCAGAACCTACCATGTGATTGGGAAAATTCAGAGATGGTTAGCCTGTAGCACAGGGCCTGTAGCACAAGGCAACCTTTAATCCTTCACTGGGTATTTATCTAACAACGTTTCTTGGGGAGTTGTTAATAACTATTACCTGAGTTATTTTCCTCCTCCTTCATTCTGACTCTGAAGGACTCCTTCAAATGACTTTCTAGGGTTCCCAAAATGCCAACAATCAATTACAGATTTTTACTGAGGCTACACATTAAACGAATTTGTTTGAAGAGTTATCACCTCAGACAAGACAAAATGAATAGCGTTCAGAGGAAAAATTGTTCATTTTGAAATCATAAATCTTACACATTGAAAATAAAATCAAACCCAAAGAAGATATAAATCAATCATCACATAATACGATTGAAAAATATAATTTAGAAACAGGAAACTTGGATTCTACAAAGGGATTCATTTTGTCCAGTGCCTTTAATGACTATATAATCCTATTTTTGAAAACCTTGGGGGACTTGGGCAATTATCTATAGAAACACAAAGATAACATAAGGATGGATAAAAGATCACTGTACAACAGAATGTGACAATACAAAATATCACGAGTACAGCAAGCATCAGGTTTTAGATATCTAGCTGGGGTGTAGACAAGAAATAACTAAAGAGAATATTCCTGACACAGAAGCCAAGATTCAAAGACATCACAATTGAGCTGTACACACTCATCTGGCCCATCCACACTTCCAGGCTGTGTTCTTAGTCCTGGGCACTGGAAGAGGCTGAGGGTGAGCAAATCCTATTAGTCTTCCAGATACTGCTTCTGGTTTTGGAGTATCCAACGTCTTCTGCGGAGGTAGACTCATAAACAACCATCCAGAAAACATGATGGACATGGTGCCATAACGCAAATCAATATGGGAACATAAATCCAGGGGGAAGGAGAGTCAAAGTACTAATGGCTTTCTATAAGTTCGCTTTGGCTATGTAACAAACTAATCTAAAATCCTATGGTTTAAACACTAGCCATTCATCCAGCTAAATATTTGGTGGGTCAATGGGCCTGTTCTGGGTCAAGCAAGTTTGGTTCATCTCAAGTGGGTTATCTTATGTCTGTGTTCAGGTGATAGGTCTGCAGGTGCCTGAATAGTTTTGCCTGACTTCATTCACTTGACTGGTACCTGGAAGCCAGGGAACTCGGAGGCCTAAGCCATGGGTCTCTCATCATCCAGATGCAGCTCCTTCACACAGGTTCCCAAAAGCAGCAAAAGAAGGCAAATTCCAAGTCTCTGTATACATCACGTTTGCTGAAGGCCCATCAGCCAAAGCAAGAAAGAAGATCAAGCCAAGCATCAGATGGGAAGGGCTATACAGACACACTTGAAAGGCACATAGCATTGGGAAGAACTGGGAGCCATTTTTCTAATCTATCACAAGGCTACCCACAAGTGACATTTGAGGAGAATGCAACATCTCCAAGGAATTCACCAGGGGAGGAGCCATTCCCTGGAAGAGAATCAAAACAGGAAGCAGTGTGGAAATGGAAAAATGCGCCACAGACCCACCAAAAATGGACTAAGAGAGGTTCTGAAGGCAAGCTTAGACTTCATCACATGATTTCTTTTTTGAGGAAGTTTATTTGAAATATTCATTTTGGTAGTAGATCCCATCATACTGTCTCCAGTGTCTAGTCTTGTCCCTGGGACTTGGTAGTTAACCCACTAAGGCTGCTGAGGATGTTTATACAATATACTCTGCTAGCAAAAACCCCATTACCTGACAATCCTTACAGGGAGAACCTAAAGAAAAAACAACCTAGAAATGAAATCCACAGCATCTTTGTAAGTTATGAGAAGCAGAACTGTGCCTTCAAAGACACAGAAAAAATGCTCCTGGTAGCTATAATGAGGTCCCCACTCAAGGGAGTAAGGAAACAAGACCCACCAAAGCAGAACTAAGTCATACATCATGTGGCTTCTATGTCCCTCTTTCATTTTCCCTCCCTGTTTCATATTTAATGTCTTAAATAGTCACAAATAGTCTTAATGTGTGTGTCTTAAATGACACAAATATTCAATTTTCCCCAGCTTCATTCATTTGTTAATTCACTTATCCAGCAAACATTTATTAGGACCTTTCACATATCAACAGAAGCTGGGAGCAGACAGAGATTTAAAAAAAAAAAAGATGTCTCTGTCTTCAAGAATGTAACATTTGGTGTGTGGTGGACAGAGAAATACAATCAACTACATTTCAGCCTGATGATCATAGAGAAGGAAGCTCAGAGTGGTAAGGGAGAATCTGGGAGGGGCATCTAAGCCAGACCAAGGTGTCAGGGACAACCTCCTAGAAACCAGGCCATGTTAGCTTTGTCATAAAGAATACTTGGGAAATAAGCAGAAAAAAGGAGGGCATTCCAGGCAGAGGAAACAGGAATTGCCGGGAGAAATACCAATAACCTCAGATATGCAGATGACACCACTCTTATGGCAGAAAGTGAAGAGGAACTAAAAAGCCTCTTGATGAAAGTGAAAGAGGAGAGTAAAAAAGTTGGCTCAAAGCTCAACATTCAGAAAATGAAGATCATGGCATCCAGTCCCATCACTTCATGGGAAACAGATGCAGAAACAGTGGAAACAGTGTCAGACTTTACTGTTTTAGTCTCCAAAATCACTGCAGATGGTTACTGCAGCCATGAAATTGAAAGACGCTTACTCCTTGGAAGAAAAGTTATGACCAACCTAGATAGTATATTCAAAAGATGAAACATTACTTTGCCAACTAAGGTCCGTCTAGTCAAGGCTATGGTTTTTCCTGTGGTCATGTATGGATGTGAGAGTTGGACTGTGAAGAAGGCTGAGCGCCGAAGAATTGGTGCGTTTGAACTGTGGTGTTGGAGAAGACTCTTGAGAGTCCCTTGGACTGCAAGGAGATCCAAGCAGTCCATTCTGAAGGAGATCAGCCCTGGGATTTCTTTGGAAGGAATGATGCTAAAGCTGAAACTCCACTACTTTGGCCACTTCATGTGAAGAGTTGACTCATTGGAAAAGACTCTGATGCTGGGAAGGATCGGGGGCAGGAAGAGAAGGGGACAACCAAGGATGAGATGACTGAATGGCATCATGGACTCGATGGACATGAGTCTGAGTGAACTTCAAGAGATGGTGATGAACACAGAGGCCTGGCATGCTGCAATTCATGGGGTCACAAAGAGTCAGACACAACTGAGCGACTGAACTGAACTGAGCGTTAATAATAATAACTGCTCTCAATCAATGGGTGTTTTATGTAAGTCAGGCCCTTGGCTAAACTTTCATGTATATAATCTCATTTATACTTCACATTAACTCCATGGAGATATTTCTATCACACATGAGAAATGAGGTTTAGAAATAAGGTCTAGTAGCTCACAGTTCAGTTCACTTCAATTGTTCAGTCATGTCCAACTCTTTGCAACCCCATGGACTGCAGCACGTAAGGCCTCCCTGTCCAGCACCAAATCCTAAAGCTCACTCTAACTCATGGCCTTCGAGCTGGTGATGCCATGTAACCATCTCATCTTCTGTTGCCCCCCTTCTCCTCCTGCCTTCAGTCTTTCCCAGCATCAGTGTCTTTTCCAGCAAGTCAGTTCTTTGCATCAGGTGGCCAAAGTATTAGAGCTTTAGCTTCCTCATCAGTCCTTTTAATGAATATTTAGGGCTGATTTCCTTTAGGATGGACTGGTTGGATCTCCTTGCAGTCCAAGGGACTCTCAAGAGTTTTCTCCAACACCATACTTCAAAAGCATCAATTCTTCAGTGCTCAGCTTTCTTTAGAGTCCAACTCTCACACCCATACATGACAACTGGAAAAACCAGAGCTTTGACTAGATGGATCTTTGTTGGCAAGGTCACAATCAGATCACAGTTAAGACCTCTGTTGGCAAGGTCACAGTTAGGAGTTACAGAAATGGAATCTGGCTTCTGACTCTGGCCGTTCCCCAGTCCTATGGAAATTCTGGTCTAAACAACCAGCTTCGCTGACCTTTCCTAGCCCAAGCTCCCTACTCTACTCCCAAGTTTAGCAGACTCATTTATTCATTCAAGGGTATTTTTGCATTTCCACTAGTGTACGTGAGCCTGCAGAAGATGAATCAGACACAGTCTTGAACCTAAAGTGTTTCTACTCTAGTAGAATATTCATTAAATCTATTGATCCATTCTTTCAATTAATATGACTAAGCACCCACTGTGTGCCAGAAACTCTATAAGCACTAAGAAAAACAGAATTTAAGATATGCACATAAATAATTATCATAAGGGTCACTGCAGCAGATACAGAGTTGAAATGTAGGTTTCCTGACTCTAAAAGCTAACCTTCTTCAAAGAGCTGATTCTAGTCATTGCCTCTACTTCATGCCCAAGAGACTTATCAACTAGAGCCCTACATTGGTTTTTTCCAGAAAAAGGTAGTCAGAGATAGCCCCCTGTTAATGTCATAAGAGTTGGTGAAAGCCACAAAATACTAAGACAGACAGATTCTGGTTTTGGGTAGATGCTTGAACAGGTCCAGGGGATCCCTCGAGTCCTGATCCACCTTGCTCATCAGGTCTCTTCCACATGACCTTGTCATGGGTGGGATCTCCCAAGCTGGCTCCCATCAACTTCACTCCATGTGGGCTTCCATACCACTTTTTCACTGAAGCCACTCTTCTTAGGATCACCAGTGACTTCAAGGTCACCCAACTGACTGGCCATTTTCCTAGCCTTGTCTTACAACTGTTTTTGACACAATTGATATTCTATCTTTGTCAAAACATGTTTCCCTTAATTTCCATGATGGCACTCTCCAGATGGTCCTAATTCACTGACTGTGTCCATGTTTTAAACTGTGCTGGCTCTTTCTCTTCTCTATACCTCTAAATGTTTTACTTCCCTAAGAACTAGTAGCTGGACCCCACCTTATGGCTTTATACATCATTTCCAAAGATGCCCAAATTTGTATCTCCATTCCTACTTCTCTCTGGAATCCTAGACTCTTATATCCAAATGTCTATTGATATCAAACTTACCAATCAAAACAGAACTCTTGGAAATGCAAATCAAAACTACAGTGACATATCATTTCACACTTAAACTTTCATGTATATAATCTCATTTATACTTCACATTAACTCCATGGAGATATTTCTATCACACATGAGAAATGAGGTTTAGAAATAAGGTCTAGTAGCTCACAGTTCAGTTCACTTCAATTGTTCAGTCATGTCCAACTCTTTGCAACCCCATGGACTGCAGCACGTAAGGCCTCCCTGTCCAGCACCAAATCCTAAAGCTCACTCTAACTCATGGCCTTCGAGCTGGTGATGCCATGTAACCATCTCATCTTCTGTTGCCCCCCTTCTCCTCCTGCCTTCAGTCTTTCCCAGCATCAGTGTCTTTTCCAGCAAGTCAGTTCTTTGCATCAGGTGGCCAAAGTATTAGAGCTTTAGCTTCCTCATCAGTCCTTTTAATGAATATTTAGGGCTGATTTCCTTTAGGATGGACTGGTTGGATCTCCTTGCAGTCCAAGGGACTCTCAAGAGTTTTCTCCAACACCATACTTCAAAAGCATCAATTCTTCAGTGCTCAGCTTTCTTTAGAGTCCAACTCTCACACCCATACATGACAACTGGAAAAACCAGAGCTTTGACTAGATGGATCTTTGTTGGCAAGGTCACAATCAGATCACAGTTAAGACCTCTGTTGGCAAGGTCACAGTTAGGAGTTACAGAAATGGAATCTGGCTTCTGACTCTGGCCGTTCCCCAGTCCTATGGAAATTCTGGTCTAAACAACCAGCTTCGCTGACCTTTCCTAGCCCAAGCTCCCTACTCTACTCCCAAGTTTAGCAGACTCATTTATTCATTCAAGGGTATTTTTGCATTTCCACTAGTGTACGTGAGCCTGCAGAAGATGAATCAGACACAGTCTTGAACCTAAAGTGTTTCTACTCTAGTAGAATATTCATTAAATCTATTGATCCATTCTTTCAATTAATATGACTAAGCACCCACTGTGTGCCAGAAACTCTATAAGCACTAAGAAAAACAGAATTTAGATATGCACATAAATAATTATCATAAGGGTCACTGCAGCAGATACAGAGTTGAAATGTAGGTTTCCTGACTCTAAAAGCTAACCTTCTTCAAAGAGCTGATTCTAGTCATTGCCTCTACTTCATGCCCAAGAGACTTATCAACTAGAGCCCTACATTGGTTTTTTCCAGAAAAAGGTAGTCAGAGATAGCCCCCTGTTAATGTCATAAGAGTTGGTGAAAGCCACAAAATACTAAGACAGACAGATTCTGGTTTTGGGTAGATGCTTGAACAGGTCCAGGGGATCCCTCGAGTCCTGATCCACCTTGCTCATCAGGTCTCTTCCACATGACCTTGTCATGGGTGGGATCTCCCAAGCTGGCTCCCATCAACTTCACTCCATGTGGGCTTCCATACCACTTTTTCACTGAAGCCACTCTTCTTAGGATCACCAGTGACTTCAAGGTCACCCAACTGACTGGCCATTTTCCTAGCCTTGTCTTACAACTGTTTTTGACACAATTGATATTCTATCTTTGTCAAAACATGTTTCCCTTAATTTCCATGATGGCACTCTCCAGATGGTCCTAATTCACTGACTGTGTCCATGTTTTAAACTGTGCTGGCTCTTTCTCTTCTCTATACCTCTAAATGTTTTACTTCCCTAAGAACTAGTAGCTGGACCCCACCTTATGGCTTTATACATCATTTCCAAAGATGCCCAAATTTGTATCTCCATTCCTACTTCTCTCTGGAATCCTAGACTCTTATATCCAAATGTCTATTGATATCAAACTTACCAATCAAAACAGAACTCTTGGAAATGCAAATCAAAACTACAGTGACATATCATTTCACACCAGTCAGAATGGCCATCATTAAAAAGTCTACAAATAACAAATACTGGAAAGGGTGTGGAGAAAAGTGAACCCTCTTCACTGTTGGTCTGGAATGTAAATTGCTACAGCTACTATGGATAACATACATATGGAGATTCCTCAAAAAAACTAAACATAAAGTTTCCATATGATCTAGTAATCCCACCCAGGGTACATATCTGGGAAAAATTATAATACAAAAACAACACTGTACATATAGCATACAGTACTGTTCACAATAGCCAAGACATGGAAACAACCTGAATGTCCATCAGCAGATGAATGGATAAAGAAGCTGTGGTACAGACAGACAACGGAATGATACTCAGCCACAAAAAAGAATGAAATAATGCCATCCACAGCAACATGGATGGACCTAGAGATTATCACACTAAGTGAAGTCACAAAGAGAAAGACAAACACCAAATGACATTACTTACATAAATAACCTAAAATATGGCACAAATGAACTTATCTATGAAACAGACATGAAGAAGAGACCTATGGCTGCCAAGTGTAGGAGGAGAGAAGGACTAGGGGTTTAGGGTTAGCTAGATACAAACTAGCATATTTAGAATGGATAAACAACAAGGTCCTCGTGTATAGCATGGGGAACTATATTTAACATCCTGTGATAAACCATAATGGAAAAGAATATGAAAAAGCACATGTGTATGTGTGTATATAACCAAATCACTTTACTGTACAGCAGAAATTAATATAACATTGTCAATCAACTATACATCAATAAAATAAAATGTATCACAACTATATAAAATGAAACAAACAAATAAATAATAGAATTCTTGATTTTTACCACCAGTTCTGCAATGCTCTTATTTGGTCAACAGCATAACCATCAACTGAGCTGCTTGAGCCCAAAGCACAAGGTCATCCTTTCTCCTTCTCTATCATCTAATCTCTCAGTCTGTTGGGTTATTCATGTCCAGCTCTTTGCAACCCCATGGACTCAGCACGTCAGGCTTCCCTGTCCTTCACTATTTCCTGTAGTTTGCTCAAACCCATGTCCATTGATGTCATCCAACTATCTCATCCTCTATTGCCCTCTTCTCTTCCTGCTCTCAATCTTTCCCAGAATCAGGGTCTTTTCCAATGAGCCATCTCTTTGCATCAGGTGGCCAAAGTACTGTAGCTTCAGCTTCAGCATCAGTCCTTCCAATGAATATTCAGGACTGATTTCCTTTAGGATGGACTGGTATGATTTCTTTGCTGTCCAAGGGACTCTCAAGAGTCTTCTCCAATGCTACTATTCAAAAGCATGAATTCTTCGGCACTCAGCCTTCTTTATGGTCAAACTCTCACATCTATACATGCTGCTGCTGCTGCTAAGTCGCTTCAGTCATGTCTGACTCTGTGCAACCGCACAGATGGCAGCCCATTGGGCTCCGCCATCCCCGGAATTCTCTAGGCAAGAACACTGGAGTGGGTTGCCATTTCCTTCTCCAATGCATGAAAGTGAAAAGTGAAAGTGAAGTCGTTCAGTCGTGTCTGACTCAGCGACCCCATGGACTGCAGCCCACCAGGCTCCTCTGTCCATGGGAGTTTCCAGGCAAGAGTACTGGAGTGGGGTGCCATTGCCTTCTCCACATCTATACATGACTACTGGAAAAATCATAGCTTTGACTACAAGGACCTTTGTTGGCAAAGTGATCCCTCAGTTAGTCCTGTCAATGTACAGCCCAGATGTACCCTCAAATCCTTCCACTTTTCTCCAGCTTCACTCTTCTAATCTTCTTTTATCTTAACATACAGAAGCCTTCCCACTGGCCTCTCAGCTTTCACTCTCACTCCTCTCCATTTCACTCTCCAAAAGGTAACCACAGGAACTACTAAGACTATAAAGCAGATCGTGTCACCCAAGACTTCAAACTCTTCAAGGACTCTACTTTATTCAGAATAAAATCCACTCTCCTTACCTGTCCCAAACCTCAGTACAATGTGACCACTGCTCTACCGTCATCTCCTTCTGGGTTTTCCCTTGAACTGTCTACTCCAGTCACCCTGGCCCAGGGCCTTTGCACCAGCTGCTGCCTTTGCCTAAAATGTTCTTCCTCCTGATCTCACAGCCAGATCCATCACATTACTTTACACCTCAGTGTATATGTCACCTCCTCAGGATCACTCACTCTAAAACTTCATTGTTTAAATTTTTCATGTGGCACTTATCACTAATGAATCAGTGTGCATGTGTGTATGAGGCTTTTTTTAGTTTATCTGTTCCTTATTGATTTATTATTATTCAAATATAAAATTCAAGACAGCCAAGGCCTCATCTGCTTTATTTAGGATAAATAAGAGTAACCAATGAAGACTAAGTAATCAATAAATACTGAAGATGTGAATAGATGAATCCCCTAGGAGTCCCTTAACTTAAAAAAGGGCAATTTTTCTATGTTAAGAAATTGCTATCAGAAGACTATCCCCTTTGTGACCCTGAAAGGAAACCAGAGAGGTAGAGGCCTGCAGTATTCAGAAAACTGTCAACTATGAAACTGTGAGGCAATCTATTTTTCAAAATAGGAGATTCTGCAAAGACTTCTCTTGAGAATATCAGAGACGTCTTCAAACCAAATGTATAGAATATACATTTCCCAGAAATAAAATTCTGAAATATTCAGGCAGCTGGGCCAGATTGATGATAGATGGCTTAAAGCATGCCATTTAAATCTCCGCATATCTGACTATAAATATTGATAGCCCCCATGAGGTGGATGGTTCTGCCTGAAGTTCCAGATAAAAGAACCATTTGGAAGGAAGAAAGCTTTCCAGCTCCTCCTTTTGACAGAGTGGGAAATATTATCAGAATGCCCAGAAATACAAAATTTGAATCAGAACAGAGGCCAGGATGAAAGTGAGAATACAAACTGGCTAACCAGGCAAAAATAAAGCTCCCCAAATAGATGCACTGGAGATGCTCCCCCGAAGGCCCACAGCTGCTCAGCCCCCAGGGGCTGGCATCCTGTACTTCAATAGGCAACATCAGAAGCATGAGCATGTAGGTCTGACCTCGCAGCCCTCCTTTTGCAGCAGTCTTGACAAGAATTCTTCAGGCACAGAGGATGCTCGAAACAGACCATAGAGTACTGGATGTTTTATCGATGGACGTGTGCTCAAACCACCCAATTGTTTGCAACCAGAAGCTACGTGATTCACAAATTCCTTCAAGAAAGGTCATATACCACACAAGGATTGACTGAAAAGCAATATGTACAACCTAACTTTTTAAAGGTACAAATGTTCTAGTATGCGAAAAAAATAACTTATGCTCAACTAGATAACCTCTTGAGGACGAGGCCGTGTCTTTATACACCTTTGTATCCGACAGTACTTAGGCAAATAGGCAAACAACAAGGGTTTGCTTAGTAAATAAACATCACTCCCACCATCTCCTCTAACCTGCTTGCCCATGTACCCTCTACCTGTCACCTCCCCTCCCTCTCTTCTTCTCTCTCTCCATCCATATCAACCCCCACTTCCCTACCCCTTTTTTTACTCTCCCCCTTTTGACACATACACACATACATACTTGGCCTATTTGTTAGGGCCTCTTGCTTAGATTCCAACTTAAATCTCTGAAGGAAAGTGCTAATCGCTTCAGTAGTGTCTGACTATGACCCCATGGACTATAGTCAACAGGCTCGTCTGTCCATGGGATTCTCCAGGAAAGAATATTGGAGTGGGCTGCCATTCCCTTCTCCAGGGGATCTTCCTGATTTAGGGATAAAACCCAGGTATCCTGCATTGCAGGCAGGTTCTTTACCATCTGAGCCACAAAATAGATCTTAATATTCCAAATACTCCACAGTGACCTCACCTTACCTGTAACCCAAAAGCTAATGGATGCAATGGAGTGGGGGAATGTCCTGGATCAATGCTAGAGGAAAATGTGCCAGAACACATCCGGTCACTGTCCCTGTCTGAGCAGCAGGAGAAAATACCTTCTATCACTTGCCGTGTTCAGAAAGCCAATACCCCTCTGCACCTCAAAAGAGGGGGAGTCACCCCTAGCCAAATGGGATTCACTGCTTTCCCCCATATGCTCTTGAGCAAGTTACTTCTCTCTCAGCTTCCCTTTCCTCATCCGGCAGGAGCAGTGGGCATGAGAGTGCCCACAGAGTGGTCATGAGAATGAAATGAGTTGTACCACATTAAGCTCTGGGCACTGGGCCTGGCACATAGTATGCACTCAATAAATGATTCTATGCTACTGCTGCTAGGTCGCTTCAGTCGTGTCCGACTCTGTGCGACCCCAGAGACGGCAGCCCACCAGGCTCCCCCGTCCCTGGGATTCTCCAGGCAAGAACACTGGAGTGAGTTGCCATTTCTTTCTCCAGTGCATGAAAAGTGAAAGTGAAGTCGCTCAGTCGTGTCCGACTCCTAGTGACCCCATGGGCTGCAGCCCCCAGTTACTGTGCTCCCTGCCTTGGGTACCACCTTCAAGCCTGACACCTATGGCTTTCCTTCTGGGTTGCATTAGCTCAGTCAAAATATGTTTTATTCATTGAAATAGAAAGAGTCTGGGGTTTCTGTTTCACTGTGCCTGCCTTTTCACCTTGCTTCCTGGCTCAGCAGCGGTGATAATAAAAAGCTGACTCCTGGGCTCTAAACTGCTCAATTTTTTGCATCAGTAGGGCTTTGTTTATGTCAGTGTTCTGCACATGCGTGGAGAGCAGAAAGTGACTCACCAGTTTACTATGCCTTAATGGGATGACCCCTCAGGACTGTCCCATTGCCTACACACTGCTTCTGTTTCATCACACAATCTCCCAACCCTAATTTGGTTTCCAAAAAAACTTCCCCAAGAGGAATATTTCATAAGAAGCTGGAGAATAAGAAGGCAAGGCCAGACATTTAGGAATCAGAGGCACCCACCTTCCCTCTCCTACTTCCTTCCTCCCTCAGTCAATCCATATGGATTAACTGAACACCTACTATGTGCCGAGTATTATGCTGGGGGCAGGGTGCACAGTCTCCAACAAGAGAGACCTTGGTCCTGACATGTCTGCTGTATGGACAGTCCTGCAAATCCTGAATCCACTTAATTTAAAACCAGTAATTACAGACCAAGGTGAGTGCAAGGAAGAAAAACTGCAAGGAGTTATAAGACTAAGATAGTCTGGGGATTCTCTGAATGCTTCCATGAGGCAATAACATTTAGTCAAGGACCTGTCTGAAGAATGCTAAGAATTAACTCACCCAAGAGGCATATAAGAGTGTCAGGGTGTGGGGTGGGGAATAGGCAATAAAAAGACTTGTGAAGTCCCTGAACAGCAAAATGTCAAAGAAGTGAAAGAAGCTCAGAGTTGCCAGAATATAGGGGGAAGGAAGACAGGGAGAGGGAGAGAGATGATCTCTAAGATAAGAGAATTGAACTGAATCAAACCGAATCTTGGGTAGAAGTCGGCAAACTCCCGCAGCGTTAAATCTGGTCCCTGCCTGTTTCTGTATACCAGCCCCCATCAGCTAAGAATGCTTTCATATGTTTTAATAGTTGAAAAAATAAAAGGGTACTATTTAATAACATTGTGAAAATCATATGAAATTCTAATTGCAGGAGCCATAAATAAAGTTTTATTGGAACACGGCCATGCCTGCTCATTTGCATACAGTCTACAGCTGCTTTGATGCTACAGAAGCAGAGCTGGGTAGTTGCAACAGAGACCATATGGTACACAAAGCCAAAATATTTACTATCTAGCCCTTTATTGGAAAAAAAAAAAAAAGCCAACCCCTGATCTAGTAAGATACTCAGAAATCAGATTACAAAATCTTTTTGATTATATTAAAAATTTAGCATCTTATCCCCATAGCAGGGGAACCCATTAACCCACTAAAGAGTTTGAAGAGGAGAACAGCATAATTCAGTAGTGCCCAAACCTGTCTGTACACTGGACTAACCTAGGAAGCTTCCAAAATATAATGCATAAGTTTTGCCCCCAGTGCTGTACATCAGCTGGGTTTGTGTATAGCCTCGGTATGGGTTTTGGAATTTTTGGAAGATTCCAAGGTGATTCTGATGTGCAGGTAACTTTGGGAACCATGGATAAAATCACATCTGCATTTTTATAAGAACACCCTAAATCAGGGCTTCTCCCTCTGGCTGGCTACACATTAGAATCACCTGAGGGATATTTTCAAACACACTGATGCCCAGGCCCACTCCACATCAGGATCTATAGAGACAGGCTCCAAGCACTGATATATTTTAATTGCCCAGATGACTGTAACATACAGCCAGGGTTACACACTTTGTTATCGTGTGGCAAGAGCAGATACAGGGAGTGTCCTGGGAGACTACTTCAAGGGGTCCAAGTTAAAAATGACAGAGACTTAGATTGAGTTTCTGGTCCTGGGAGTGGGGAGAAGAAAAGTGAAGGGACAGTCAGTAGGATCTGGTGATGAGCTGCTGACAGTGAGGGGTTGGGTGGGGAGTTTCAAAGGTGATACCTAAATGTCTAGCAAAGAAAATGGGTGCGGCCTACTGCCATTTACTGGGATGGGAACCTTGTAAGAGGAACAAGTTTAGGGGTAAGAACATTAGTTCTATTATTCTGACATCTTGTTGAAAGAGAGGATACCTATGATGGAGTTAAGTCAGACTGAGGCTATAAAGGAGGTTGAGGTCATATTACAAAAGGCCTTGAATGCTAAACTCACAACATCCTCCTTGTTCAGCAAGCAATGGCTACAATACAGTAAAGGGATACGTAAGGGCTCTTGACTCAGTTGGTGTTCTTGCCCTGTATAGTGTGTATGTTTCCTCAGCTTCCTCATCTACAAAATGGGATTTGAAATGTTCATACTTGGGCCCACACTTTGGGCCAGCAGACCTCAATGACAGCAGAGGCCTCAGTAAATACCCTTACAAAGGTGTTATGAAGATTAAATGAGATATTATGTGTAAAGTCTCTATGAATTTCTGTAGCACAGAAGGCCCTTGTTCTTAAATGTCCATTCCAAGATGAATGGATAAAGAAGATACGGTATACACATACAATACTGTGCCGCGTTGTGCTTAGTCGATTCAGTCATATTCAACTCTTTGCGACCCCATGGACTGTAGCCCACAGGCTCCTCTGTCCGGTGAATCTCCAGGCAAGAATAGTGAAGTGCGTTGCCATGCACTCCTCCAGGGGATGTTCCCAACCCAGGGATCGAACCCAAGTCTCCAGCATTGTAGGCGCATTCATCTGAGCCACCAGGGAAACCCAAAAATACTGGACTGGGTAGCCTATCCCTTCTCCAGGGGAACTGCCTGACCCAGGAATCAAATGGGGGTCTCCTGCATTGCAGGCAGATTCTTTACCAGCTGAGCTACCACCTGGCCATAAAACAGAATAAAATACTGCCATCTGCAGCAACATGAATGGGTTTGGAGATTACCATACCAAGTGAAGTAAGTCGGAAAGAGAAAGACATACACCGTAAGATATTACTTATATGTGGAAGCTAAAATAAGGCACAAATTAACTTACCTATGAACAGAAACAGGCTCGCAACACACTTGAGGTTGCCAAGGGGGAGGGAGAGTTGGGGAGGGATGGAGTGGAGTCTGGAATAAGCAGATGCAAACTAATATATAGAGAATGGATAAACAAAAAGGGGCTTCTGCACCGCACAGGGAACTATATCCAATATTCCAAAATAAAAGAGAATGGAAAAGAACCTTTTCAAAACAGTAGTCATTATTCCCAAAGGAGAATGATACAGTGACACCTCACAATGATGCTTTAGGAAGTATACAGAACATTAAAGGATGCACATACAGGATAAGAAACGGGCACTAAGATTTAGAAGTTGTGATAGGCAACATAACAATATCTGTTCAACGACTAGCAAGAAGTCAGGGACATGCAATCCAGTAGAGTCCATAACCCTTCAGGGCCCCTGCTACCCTCCCAGAACAGTTCTCCTCCTTCTCGAGCGTGGCCCTGGTTGTCCCCCTAGCCACTGTACTCACTATCCAGTTGACAAGATGGAGGGGAAAAGAAAGAAAGCAAAGGGTTCTGTCAACTCTTAAAGAATATATACATGCTGAAAATTGATTTTAGAGATGGTCAAGGATGACTTCCTTCAAAGAGAAAGGGGATCCGGAGAAGCCAGACGGCAGCCTGCGCTGCTGACTGCAGCAGAATCAAAGCCAAGAGCAGAGCTCAGATCACAGAGGCGAATGAGTCACGGCACCTGGCGAGGGCGCAAGGCTTCAGCCAGACACCAGGCAGGATTAAAGACCATGGCTCTTGCAAATTAGCCAGAGGAGTTCCTGTAACTGTGGACAATCCAAAGACGAGCCCTGCCCTCACACATGAGGCTGAAAACCACCAGATGCTGACTGCATTAAAGCACTAACTGCATCTGCCCAGATTAACCATACATCTGATGTGAATCCTAAACACCTCACAAGATGTCATCAAATATTCTGTCCCTTTAAAATATAGATGTAGGAAGTTGCCCAAAATATACATGGATATTTTCTACTTTTAGAGGACCCTCAAGATACCTTGCCTGTATCCACCTCTACAGGTAAGAGATAAAACATTGCTATTGCTGCTGCTGCTGCTGCTGCTGCTGTTGCTGCTGCTAAGTCGCTTCAGTTGTGTCTGACTCTGTGCGACCCCATAAACGGCAGCCCACCAGGCTCCTCCGTCCTTGCGATTCTCCAGGCAAGAATGCTAGAGTGGGCTGCCATCTCCTTCTCCAGTGCATGAAAGTGAACAGTGAAAAGTGAAGTCGCTCAGTCGTGTCCGACTCTTCACGAACCCATGGCCTGCAGCCCACCAGGCTCCTCCATCCATGGGAGTTTCCAGGCAAGAGTACTGGAGTGGGGTGCCATTGCCTTCTCCAAAATAAAATATTACACCATCTCAAAAGCATGCCCCTCTGATCATCATGTTTCTTCGCACCTAGAAGTAATTAATCACTACCCTTGTTCTCATGATGTATATTTCCTTCCTTTCCTTTATATTTCCATTTCCATGTATCTCCAAACAATGTTGCTTGTTTCTATTTTCACATGAATGGAATTACATTATATGTGTTTTTTTTTACTCTGTCTTCTGCTCAGCATCATGTTTGTGGCTTCAAAGCATATTCATGGGTGAAAGGCCACAGTGTCTAAAATATGAGTTAAAATACTGTGAGGAAGGGGTTGCAAAGTAAACATTAAATACTTTGTGATGGATACATTAGGCTCTTTATACTACTTTTAGCTCTTACATTTTAAATTTCAAAATTTTTATCATAAAAATTCGCTTAAATTACTTTGTGAGATTCTTTTTACTACAGCAATTTTCATTGCTGTATAGCAAGTTTTCTAAGTAAGGTCTCAAAATCAAGAGCATCAGAATCATTTGGGAATTTGTTTGAAATGCATGTCACTGGGTTCTACCCCAGACTTACTGAATCAGAAGCTCTTGGAATGGGGCCCAGTAATCTGTGTGTTAATAAACCCTCCAGATAGTTCTGATGACACTCAAGTTCGATAATCATTACTAAATAGTATTCTATTATATAAATGCTCCACAGCTTATCCATTCTACTATTGATACATTTATATATTAATATATTTCAAATTTGGGGGTTTCAAATTTGTGCATACTATAAATAGTTTGTAGGAGACTTTTGGTGACAAGAGTCTCCCTGACATATACCTACTGCTATAATAACAGAATTGTAGGATATACATATTAATATTACCTGATAATGCCAACTATTTTCAAAGTGGTTCACCAATTCACAACCCCACTAGTAATGTACAAAGTTTCCCTCTGCTCTACATACTTGCCAATATTTGGTATTTTTCAGATATTTTCATTGCTTCCATTTTAGAGGGTTAAGCACATTTAAGCTTTCCAAATTGGGATCAAAAAACATGAATTAGGGAAGAGAACTCCAGAAATAAAATCATAGTATTGCAACTATATTAGTTGGTGGCTCTGCATGGAATAAGCCTGACATAGAAAGAATTTGGCATGATAGACAAACTGAAAAAAGCCAATATTATTATACTATGAAAAGCAAGGTGAAATACAGTACAAAATGTTGTTGGAGGTAAGAAAGGAACAAATCAGGGACCCTGTAAGCATGCTAAAGACTTTGAATTATATTCCTAGTGAAATCAAAAGCCAATGAAGGTTTTTAAGCAGGAAATTTACATGGCTATATTTCTACATCTGTATATTTAAAATCTTTCAGGCACACATCCAATTCTCCCTATAATGGAGTTGCTTAATGCTTCAGAGTATGCTTCTGCTAAAAACAACTAGAATAGCTGGATAAAGCACAAATACATACACACACCTGCTTAAAGGCGTAACAGAGTTTTTGAGACAACCAGTAATTGAGGGGACAAATCCTAGCAATATGGGAACCACAAAGAGATGAGCCAAAATTCTGCAGTCATTTTTTCCCTTGGGGCATTTGCCTAAAGTAGGGGAGGGGTAAGGTGCTGAGGATCCAGGCAAACAGCCTCAACAGAGTTGCTATTAAGAGGCTAAAATACCAGAAGATATTTCAGCAGTCTATTGAGGAAAGAAAGACAAAACTTAAGAGCCCTGAGATGCCAAGATCCAAATAAAAAAGAGGCAGAAAACTAAGCCCAGCACTTGGCTGGTATTCCCCTCTAGACATCTGCTCAGCTCTAAAGCTGTGCAGGGCAGGAGGCTAAGAAGCCAAGGAGAAGGCTCCAAAAAACACTTTCAGTGAGAATTTTGATAGTCTCGCTCTGCTGAGGAGAGAAAAGACTTCTGGACTAGCCAGGGGGAGAAGTCACTGAGAACATCTTATGCTCTTAGCTCCAGTTCCAGGAAGGCTATAACCTAGAAAGAGGCATCTGCAAGCGGCACACACAGCTTGATCAAAACTAAAACAATGCCCGTGGTCAGCTAAGTCCCTAGCTGGATTATAATAATCAGTCCCCCAATGTGCATGCCTGAAAGTTTTTTCTCTGGAGATAAAATCACATACAACATTCACAATTTTCCATACAAAATGTTGAGTATACAATCAAAGTTAATTAAACATGCCAAGACACAAAGCACAAACCCAGAGGGGAATAAAACACAGATCACAAAGAAACCACAAGTGATTCAGGTATTGGAGTCAGTAGGGAAAGAGTCTAACTATGATTAATCTATTCAGAAATAGAATAAGAAGGTGGGGAAATTCATAAAAGGCAAAGAATTTCATCACAGAGTTAGAATCAATAAAAAGAATCAAATGCAAAAACTAGGATCAAAAATAATTTCTAGTACTGTAAAGTTAAAATGACTGAGCAACATATTAGACATAGCAGAAGAGATGATTAATAAATGAGAAGGTAGGTCAAAATTCTTCAAAGCTGAAGCACAAAGAAAAGCTAAGATGGAAAAGAAAGAAGAGTGTAAGATACATGTGTGATAAAAGAAAAAGACCTAAATTATGTAAATCTGAAGACACAGAAGAAGAGAGAAAGAAGAGGCAACAAAAGTATTTAAAGAGATACAACCAAGTTAGAGATAGCAATGCACAAACACAAAAGTTACTGAGAACTTCGTCAGGGTTCACAGCAAATATACAACAGAAAATAATCAATAATGCCAAATCTTTTTTTGGTTTGTTTTTAGGAGCCTTCTCCTTGGCTTCTTAGCCTCCTGCCCTGCACAGCTTTAGAGCTGAGCAGATGTCTAGAGGGGAATACCAGCCAAGTGCTGGGCTTAGTTTTCTGCCTCTTTTTTATTTGGATCTTGGCATCTCAGGGCTCTTAAGTTTTGTCTTTCTTTCCTCAATAGACTGCTGAAATATCTTCTGGTATTTTAGCCTCTTAATAGCAACTCTGTTGAGGCTGTTTGCCTGGATCCTCAGCACCTTACCCCTCCCCTACTTTAGGCAAATGCCCCAAGGGAAAAAATGACTGCAGAATTTTGGCTCATCTCTTTGTGGTTCCCATATTGCTAGGATTTGTCCCCTCAATTACTGGTTGTCTCAAAAACTCTGTTACGCCTTTAAGCAGGTGTGTGTATGTATTTGTGCTTTATCCAGCTATTCTAGTTGTTTTTAGCAGAAGCATACTCTGAAGCATTAAGCAACTCCATTATAGGGAGAATTGGATGTGTGCCTGAAAGATTTTAAATATACAGATGTAGAAATATAGCCATGTAAATTTCCTGCTTAAAAACCTTCATTGGCTTTTGATTTCACTAGGAATATAATTCAAAGTCTTTAGCATGCTTACAGGGTCCCTGATTTGTTCCTTTCTTACCTCCAACAACATTTTGTACTGTATTTCACCTTGCTTTTCATAGTATAATAATATTGGCTTTTTTCAGTTTGTCTATCATGCCAAATTCTTTCTATGTCAGGCTTATTCCATGCAGAGCCACCAACTAATATAGTTGCAATACTATGATTTTATTTCTGGAGTTCTCTTCCCTAATTCATGTTTTTTGATCCCAATTTGGAAAGCTTAAACGTGCTTAACCCTCTAAAATGGAAGCAATGAAAATATCTGAAAAATACCAAATATTGGCAAGTATGTAGAGCAGAGGGAAACTTTGTACATTACTAGTGGGGTTGTGAATTGGTGAACCACTTTGAAAATAGTTGGCATTATCAGGTAATATTAATATGTATATCCTACAATTCTGTTATTATAGCAGTAGGTATATGTCAGGGAGACTCTTGTCACCAAAAGTCTCCTACAAACTATTTATAGTATGCACAAATTTGAAACCCCCAAATTTGAAATATATTAATATATAAATGTATCAATAGTAGAATGGATAAGCTGTGGAGCATTTATATAATAGAATACTATTTAGTAATGATTATCGAACTTGAGTGTCATCAGAACTATCTGGAGGGTTTATTAACACACAGATTACTGGGCCCCATTCCAAGAGCTTCTGATTCAGTAAGTCTGGGGTAGAACCCAGTGACATGCATTTCAAACAAATTCCCAAATGATTCTGATGCTCTTGATTTTGAGACCTTACTTAGAAAACTTGCTATACAGCAATGAAAATTGCTGTAGTAAAAAGAATCTCACAAAGTAATTTAAGCGAATTTTTATGATAAAAATTTTGAAATTTAAAATGTAAGAGCTAAAAGTAGTATAAAGAGCCTAATGTATCCATCACAAAGTATTTAATGTTTACTTTGCAACCCCTTCCTCACAGTATTTTAACTCATATTTTAGACACTGTGGCCTTTCACCCATGAATATGCTTTGAAGCCACAAACATGATGCTGAGCAGAAGACAGAGTAAAAAAAAACACATATAATGTAATTCCATTCATGTGAAAATAGAAACAAGCAACATTGTTTGGAGATACATGGAAATGGAAATATAAAGGAAAGGAAGGAAATATACATCATGAGAACAAGGGTAGTGATTAATTACTTCTAGGTGCGAAGAAACATGATGATCAGAGGGGCATGCTTTTGAGATGGTGTAATATTTTATTTTGGAGAAGGCAATGGCACCCCACTCCAGTACTCTTGCCTGGAAACTCCCATGGATGGAGGAGCCTGGTGGGCTGCAGGCCATGGGTTCGTGAAGAGTCGGACACGACTGAGCGACTTCACTTTTCACTGTTCACTTTCATGCACTGGAGAAGGAGATGGCAGCCCACTCTAGCATTCTTGCCTGGAGAATCGCAAGGACGGAGGAGCCTGGTGGGCTGCCGTTTATGGGGTCGCACAGAGTCAGACACAACTGAAGCGACTTAGCAGCAGCAACAGCAGCAGCAGCAGCAGCAGCAGCA